>QFBH01000701.1:0-10015 GCA_004335885.1 Dunaliella sp. M2 | reverse complement strand
CCACCCTCAGCACCACCACCCCCCTTGCCAGCGCTGTCCTCATTCTCTTGCGGATCTGCCCATGGGTCTGTGACCTTAGGAATGGGCACATCAGGGTACTCCTCCTGCCACTGGTGAGGTGCCAGATGGCTGTGGCTCTGACTCAGCCCCTGCCCTGTGTGAGATTCCTCCAATGGCTGTGGCACAGGCACACTCGGTTGCGACTGTGTCACTGCAGGTGCAGACCCCCCCTGTGCGCTCACGCTGCGTGCTTTCTCAGCCCAGCTGTGGGGCTGCTGGCTGGCGCTGGCGCTGCGTGCGCTGCCACCAGAGGGAGGGGCTTTGGTCTCTGCCAGCGAGGGGAACTCCTGTGGGTGTTTAACAACGTGAACAACAATGATGCAGATTACGTGTTAGGCCCACACACCTACCAAGTGTACCTTTCAAGCCAAGTCAGGGAGCAGAGGGGGAGGCGAATGAGCTGGAGTTAAGAGGAAGCTTGCGCAATGGGACAAGAGAATGGCACACAAGACCGCCCCAAACCAGCTAAGTAAGGTAGAATGTGAGCGATCAATGTGTTGAGATGGAGATCGGGGAAAACGTAGCATGGGTACCATTTTGCTCAGCACCTCCTGCTCCTTCCTGCGCGCGTCCTCTGCTTCGACCTTGCCCACGTACACCAGCTTCAGGCCCTGTGTGGGTGCAGTGCTGTCCTCCCTGCCAGACCTGTGTGTGTATCGTATATATGTTGTATGTTTATTAGATAGGACTCGCTCTTGCCCACGTACACCAGCTTCAGGCCCTGTGTGGGCGTGGTTGTGCTGTGCTCATTGACTGCCAGGTTGATTGGACGAAAATACTGATTGAGCAAGACAGAACTGGGCCATGAAAGAGAGTCAGTCAGCGTATTCTGAGGTTCTGCCTGGTGCGTCTGCAAGCGTGCAGAAACCCAGGCAGAATCTCAGAAGACACCAACAGCTCGCAAGTGCTTCGGCTTATTGACACTCTCTTCACACCCATGGTTTGTCTCAATGAAGCAGGCACCGCTGGGCTCACGAAGCACCCCGTTTACACCCTTGCTGTCTGAGAAAAGGGGAGAAAGAAAAAAATAATACATACCTGAGGATCGCGGCTTCAGCGGCCCAGTCCTGGTGATTGCTGCAGAACCCATTGTCCCTCGCTACATGGGAGCAGCGCTGGCCCTTGGCGGTGGTGGCACGGCAGATGCTGCGAAGTGGGGAAAAACAAAAACAGTGTGATGTCAGGAAAAACTTCGCTACATGAAGAGCTGCAGAGCTGCACCCAACAAGTTTGCCGGGGAAAGCACAAGATGGGACAAAGGCACGCAAGAGGGTGTGCAGGCACTCTCGAAGGCACGCACTCGCGGCGGTCGGGCTTGCCATAGGGCTCTGGCAGGCTGGCAGCCGCGAGTCGCATCTCCCGCAGCGCATTCATCCACGTCTGCGTGGCGAAGCTGCAAAAGCATAGGCAGGGCAGGGTGCCTCCTTGTTAGGTAACCATATGATGGGCAAACAGCAGGAAAAGAAGGCACCACACCCAATTCCCCATGTGAGCACTTTGGCAAGACTTGAGAAGGCAGCACAAGGTGCGCTTCTTGGGGCCCCCCAGCCTAGCCGCCTGTCAAAAATCATTGTGAAGCTTTCACAGCGCAGGCTTGTCATCTGGTGCAGCCACCAGCTTGATCACGCGCAGCTTGCCTCAGTATCAGACCCTCCTCTGATGCACACACCTTGCCGGGTTTCGGAGGGTGTGGGTCGTGTTGTTGCGGTGGGCAGCGATCGCATCGAACACGCGCTCCAGGCCTTGTCGCAGCTCCATCTTGGTCGGGCGGTCTTTGCAGACCTATTCAAAAAGTGAGTCAGCACAGGTATGCCACACAAGCATGCCAAGCAGTGCTAGTGACAGCAATGCCGCCCTTGTCATGTGAGCATGCTGCGTTGCAGCCATTTGCACAGCAGCACACATCCCGAACTGATGTGCTGGACTGCAACTGTGGTTGGCATAGCGGGCCTTTTAGGCAAGCAAGGTAACCCTATTATCCACCAAGCAGAGATAACTGACAAAGACATCTGGGCCCTTCACAAGCGTACAAAATGCCACATGACACACACACTCAGCCCTACACACCCACCTTCTTGATGAAAGGAAGGTCAGCAAACGTGTTGAGGTGGAACTTGTATTCGTGGTTGATTCTGTACAGTTCAATTCGCACATCCTGCAAGGTTGTTTCATGGCAGCATGAAAGCCTGAGTTGGGGTGAGGGAAGCCTGGCAGTGGACCCTTTGAAGGGCTGATGTGTGAGACTCCCAGCTCTGTCCCACGCTCTGATCGCGCACCACGTGGCATTGAGCATACAGCGTTCATTTTGTCCCAAAGTGTTTATTTTGGCCCAATACATGCATTAACTTAGCTGCCGAGGCTCACCTCCTCAGGCACATAGTCTGGATCACTCTGCGATTCAGCGTGAAGGAAAGCGAGTGTGTCAGTCTGTCAGCCATGTCACCATCTTTCAATGCCATTAAGACCCAGCAAGAGCAATCTTTGCCCACAAAGTGATTTCCTTGGTACAGCAAAAGCCGCTGCACCACAGGCACACGTTCCAACATTCCTGAGTGCTGGCAAATGTATACTCAAAGCAATTTGAGCATGCGCTGAGCTGTTCACCATCGTGATATTGAGAAGTCTTGAGTGATATTGAGAAGTCTTGAGTGCCCTTCGTCTTCGCCAACGCTGGGGGTAGCCTGCAGTAGTGTGTGTGCGCGCGCGTGCATGCGCGTGTGCGTATGTGCGTGCATGTGCGTGCATGCGTGCGTGCGTGCGTGCACGCGTGTGCGTATGTGCATGCATGTGTGTGTGCGTGCGTGTGTGCGTGCATGCATGCGTGCATGCTCGGGTGTGTGTGCGTGTGGGGGTGTGTGGGGGTGTGTNNTGTGTGTGTGTGTGCTTGCATGGAGAGCGTGGAGGAAGGCAGCGGCGTGTGCGCGCGTTTTGGCTTTTCCTGGCCGATTTCCTGGCAGCTTGCAGGAAATCCTGTAACTGCCTGGAGGCACGCAAGAACAGGCTCCTCCCAGCACAAGCAGCCTGCTCATGACATCAGTGTGTCTCTCCTGCCCTCTTAGCCAGGCTTGTGCCCTTGGTTTCCTGCCTCACCTTGTTCGCACGCGCGTCCTCACAGACCTGCCATCATCTTCGGTGTTTTCGCTTACGTTTACTAACGAACAACGTCAATCTGGCAAATGAAGGCGTGCAGCGAGGTCGTGCTCGAACCCAACCGCCGCAACCGTCTTCAGTGCTCATGGCTCAAAAATGAGGCCAACTGGGGCTTAGAGCTGGGGTTAGACTCCTCCATGGCATTCTCTCTCACAGATGCTGCAGAGCAAGGGAGAGTGTGCAGGCTTTGCTGCAAGTACACGATCGCTGTGCGACTGCTGCGAGGCGAGCGAACACACGAGGCTGCGCATGCATGCTGAGGCAGGGGGGCTGGATTTTGCATTTTTACATTTCACAACTGCTGGTCTGCTCAGTNGTTGATGCCTGGGCAACCTGTGGGCATGAGCAGGCAAGGGGGTACTAATTTACGAAATGCATGGGAACCAATCCATCAGGGACGTTCAGCTGACCAGGAAACATTTTGCTTTCAGGGTGTGCCTAAATTATTCACACACGGCCCCCCTCCCCCCCCCTCCCTACACGCATACACATGCAGGCAGTAAGCATGACACAAAGGGGAAATCCTTCCTGAACTCAATCACAGCATGCATACCCAGCGCTCATTCACCAGATTCGGCAATGTTGGCAAACAGCACCTTCAGATCCCTGGACGGGGGGTTGGCGGGCGTTTGCACGGATGCATAGAGTGCACTGTGAGTGTCGGTTATGGGCAAGCAGAGAGACTGTGAGACCATGTGTATCTATCTATCTCGTTATGGGTGAGGGGTGGGGGTCGTTCTGTTTGTGCACATGCAGAAGCAGAGCGCTGTGAGTTGGATACTCTTAAAGCACACATCCTGTGAGTGATTCAACAACACCCTCAAAGAACATCCCGCAATTCCGCACCTGTGTGCAGGCACAACAAGCGGCACTGGCAGCGTTACCATTGCAGTGTTTGCTGTGGCGGCAGGGGCCTCATTCTCGCTGACACGTGGGCTGTTCATCCCACTTCCCGGCCAGCTGCTAGGCAGTGATCCACCCGTGCTGGATGTGAGTGTGCTGCCCCCGTTCTGGGAAACCATGCACACAGACGACAGAGAGCTTGGGGGCGACCCCACAGCAGCAGCAGAGCCACCCCGATCAGCAGCACCCTGACCACCGATGCTGTGCACGCCCTTGCGTGCTGCCACCGCTGCTGCTGCCTTCTCTGCAAAGGAAGGCTGGTGGGGTGGCGTGCCCCCTGGGCTGGGCGTGTGCACGCGAGCCTCCGTCTGTGCACCCTGCTGCTGCTGCTGCTGCTGCTGGAGGGCATCCTGTTTGGAGGCCTCGATCGCACGTGCCATGTCAGCGTCCTCCTGTGCCGCTTGCTGGAACTGTAGAATCCCAGCACGTTGTGCCGGTGCGTTGCGTGCGGCTAGCGCGTCTGCAGGCCTGAGGTTTGCAGAGGACAAGTGAATACTAATGGTGATTTGCGGGCTTGAGTGTGCAGACAGATAGACAACGAGCCCTTGTCTCATCCTTTTCCAGTACATAGTCCATGCTCTACCAACTTTGGCAGGCCAAAGAAACTGATGTGGCATGTGACCCACCTCCCGCCATCACCAGCGGCAAAACGGCGTGCAGGGGGGACATACACATCTACATAGACTTGTGGCCGGCCCAGCTGACTCTGCTCCATGACGCGCTTGATCGTTCTCCACCATGTGCTCGTTGCAAATCTGGAAGGTAGAGGATTTTCAAACGCATGAGAGGCAGGGGGCAGCTGGGGCTTGTGAGATGTGTTTAGAAAGTGGGAGCGGATGAAGAATTTAGGGTCTTGATAGGCAGGCATATTTCTCTCCAGAAGGCACGCGTGTGCATGCATAAAAAAGCCACCAACGTTGGTGTTAACAGCCACGTGCAGCACATACCCGAACGAGTTCTTGAAGTCCCCCTGCCTGGCATGCTTTGCCAGGTCATACATCAGAATAATCACAGCAGTCCGGGTCTCTTGCTCCGTGGGCCG
This sequence comes from Dunaliella sp. M2, assembly GCA_004335885.1. NCBI lineage: Eukaryota > Viridiplantae > Chlorophyta > Chlorophyceae > Chlamydomonadales > Dunaliellaceae > Dunaliella > Dunaliella sp. M2. The sequence goes on along the minus strand of QFBH01000701.1, from coordinate 4,860 downwards.
ACGGTCGAAGCCGCCAACCGGCTCACCCGCCTGCAGCGTATTGGTGACATGATCTCAGGTTTGGCAACCTGCTCAGCCATTAAACCGGTAAGGGTATTCCATGACTACAATGTGGGAAGCCTTCCAGTTAGGGGCTTGGTTGCAATGGCAGCTTCAACAGCTCTTCTTAACTGCTGCTGCTTCAACCCTTGCCATGGACTGTGAACACATTGACGTTCGTTTGCTGCATTGTTTTGCCCATCGTTTCATGTCAGTGTATTAATCTTTTGTCTGTGGGGCGAGAGAAATTCCCATTCTGTGCAGCACCTGCACAGCAGGATTCAACAAAATCAGTGAAAAGGAATAGATCTTACCATGACTTGCCATTGTGGTCGCTGTGGCTCGGCAGAGTGAAGTGAGCGAGATGCAGCTGTCCGCTGCCACTTCCAGGTGTGCTGCAGGGCATGGACGTGTGCACTTCAACGTGTGTCTTTAAGTGCATCCATTCATGCACACGCACATCACAAGCTCATGATGTGCACACGCATGCACACGCACACAAACACATGCGCGGGCGCGCATGCACACATCTTGCACAAGCAGCATGTGCAGGCAAAGCAGTCAAACAAACACACACATCAACAAATGCGCGCACACATCCGCACAGGTGCCTACAGGCATCTGCTGCCGCTGCCAATCCCAGAGCAAGCTTGACCCCATCATCTGCCACTCCAAGCCCGCGATGTACCGCTGCCACAGGACAATCACATACCCAGCACCATGCGGGCAAGCCCCACGTGATTGGTGTTAGATGCAGCAAAGTTGCACTGAGGGGCCCCTCCGTGCAGCGCCTGGTAGCTAGGTCCCAGGCAGCATCAGCAGACAGTGGGGGCAGCCTGCCTGTGCAGCAAGATGGCCCCAGTTCTTTCATGCAGGGCTTCATCAAGTTCAGCTCCATCCTCACCTCGCTGTTCCCGAGTGAGTGGGCTGTTTCATCACGTGCTTACAAGTGCGTCTGCTTGCTCCACAGAATGCAAATCGTTCTTGTCACTCTAACTTGCGAAAAGGACTTGTCCACCACACAGACATGACACCAATGGGAAGCTAGCCTTCTCTGTTGCGACCTGTCTTTGGCCTGTCATGATTGAGCATCATAATAATAATCATAATAATAACTTGCCTGCGCTTGCAGTTTGGGTGCTGCTGGCAGCGTATGGGGGATTCCAGAGGCCTGAACTTTTCAACTGGTGAGTGGGAACCTTTTACCTGCTCTGCGCATGCAGCTGCGAGCACTTTTGGTGTGGCAGTAACTGGGGCAGGAAGGGCTTGCATACATGATGCTCGCATATTGTTGCACACTGCTCATGGGTTTGTGCCTCACTCCGTGCCCTCATCCCCCTGCGCACAGGTTCAAGACATCTCAGATTACGAACGGCCTGATGTTTGTGCAATTGGGAATGGGCTTGACTCTGACATTCTCAGAAATTGGCAAGGCACGTCTGCTGTGTTTTGCACCGGACTTCATGTTTGTGTAACTGCGAGTGACCTGAGTAGAGGACTGGCTCTCTTTAGTTGCAATTTGTGCTAATATCCTGAAAGGAGTGAACGACAGTTTCACACTGGCAGTGTACCACCGCACTCATTCTATTCTATTGTGCACCGACACAGGTGTTTACTAAGCAGCCTGGGCTCCTGGCTCTAGGAATGTTCTTGCAATACACTGTTCTCCCTGCCATCGGCTTTGCAATCTCAAGGTGTGCATTTCAATATGATTGTGTGCATGTGCTCTCGTCATGCATGTCCAAGAAGATGCTACTATGCGCTTCCTGAAATGTGCTCATGTGCAAACATGCACTCATGCATGTAAATCCTGGAGGCTCAATCAATTGTTCGTGAAGCTCAGCATGATTCTCATTTCATCCACGCACATGCAAACAGACACTGGGGACTGGAGCGTGGGCTCGCCATAGGTGTGGCGCTCACTGCTTGCATGCCTGGCGGCACCGCCAGCAACATTGTTGCATTCATTGCCAGGGTGCGTCACATGCGTTGCCCACAGCTGTATCTGTGTTTCAATGTGTGAGAGGTGCTGGTCATGCAGGCGCAAGGCCTGAGGCAAAACCAGGTTACTCCTCCTTTGCTCAGCTAACCAAGTTTGTTTAGCTAAGCAAAGCAAACGTACTCCCCACCTCGCCTACATTGCAACTGGCCCCACCTGCCGCGCTGTGTCCCTGCATTGTGACATGCCTCTGAATGTGATGGCTTTCGCTGCTGCACTGTGTCCCTGCAGTGTGATATGCCGCTGAGTGTGATGATGACCTCCGCCTCCACCCTCATGGCCATCGCTGCCACACCCATCCTCTCATCCATCCTGGTGAGTTGTCACGCAGGGCGTCCTTTTGATTATGAAACTTACGCCATGAATTATTAAGCCATTCAGTAAGACAGATTGGCTGCTAGGCCGAGGGCGTCCCTGTGAACAAGAGGAGCAGGACTGCCACCCTTTCTTGCTAACCATGCCCACATGCCCTGCTCATACCAGTCTTGTCTCATGCACACACAGGTCGGGCAGTTGGTGCCACTGGACCCCAAGGCGATGTTCCTGTCTGTGCTGCAGCTGGTGCTGGCCCCCGTGCTCATCGGAGCCACCATCAACACCCTGCTGCCCTCCTTCGTGAGTGCTACCACCAATGTCGGATCCCATTTCGGGTGCCTGCTGATTTCATTGTTTGAGGGGCGTGGCTCTGCCGGCATGGGTCATGCTGTTCACCACACATCTTCCCCCCCTCCCCTTCAAACCCTCAAGCCTCTCTCCCTTTGCACGCAAACAGAGTTGGAAGTAGTGACTGATGCTGCCCTCATGCTGTGTGCAGGTCGCCAAGATCCGGCCGTTCATGCCCCTGGCAGCCACAGCCATCGTGGTCCTCATTGTGGGCAGCATGATCGCGTGCAATGTTGACGTGATGTCAAATTTTGGACCACAGGTGGGGTCATCATGCATGGGGTCCTACATCCGTGTATTTGGAAATACCTGGATACCTGAAATTAGATAATGCAGTTGCACCTTTGTTTGCCTTCCGCCCAGGGAGTGGTTGTGCATGGACTGCACTTCCACTCTTCCTATAACTCTCATCACACTGTGCTAGCTCATCATGCCTCCTCTGCCCGCCACCTGCTTATTGTCTCGCATGCCTCTGTTTTGCCCCAAAGCCATCACTGACCATCCTTCCTCGTGCGCACACCCACAGGTCATCCCTGCTGTGTTCACGCTGCATGCATCAGGGTTCTTCCTCGGCTATTACATGTCCAAGAGCGTAGGTCAGACTGACAAGGTGGCACGGACAAACTCCATCGAGGTGAGTGCTCACTTGCTGACCTGCTAAACCAGCGTGGGCGCTTGTGGCGTGTTTGCTCATCCTGCAGTCTCTGCCTGTGCTTCTGCATCAATGGAGGAGACTTGGTTTCTCAGCCTCTTGCCATTTCGTGCATTTGCAAGGTCACAGGGGCATGAGTGTATAACTGATTTGCATGATACGTATGCGAGCAGGTTGGGATGCAGAGTTCAGCTCTCGCTGCTGTCCTTGCCAAGGTCCACTTCCCTGACCAGCCGATGGTTGTTGCAGGTGTGTGCTGCAGCTGGTATGCCTGAAGGGCTTGCCTTGCACACACACACAGCCCCTCCAAAAGTCATGCTTGGCCATTTACTCCCTGAGCTTGCATGTGCCTGATGTGAGCGAGTGCATGAGAGCTAACGCACAAGGCACACAAACGTGTGTGTTATCATGGATGCATTGGGCCTCAACTCATTGCCTCAACCTCTCTCTTGTGACTGCCACCCTATCTCTCTTGCATGCAGCTTGCATCATGAGCGCCTGCACACACGCAACGGTGGGCTCTCTTTTGGCAGGATTTTGGAATGCAACAGGTGATTTTTCTCCGCCTCGCGTCGGTGCTGGACACACTATGAAATTTTGCAGCAGCGGTGGTATTCTCGGACTTGTAGCCAGGAACACTGGCCTGTGAAAAGTATGTGTGGAAGTGCTGAAGCCAGCTGCATAGTATGCCTGCATACATGTTCACAGCTGCATGCGCACACACACGCACCACACAAACACGCATGCGCGATCATGATTGCAGTGCACAACCCGGATGCGTGATGATGGCGAGACACGTTTGACAGCCCTGCTGTCGTCTTGGGCCTGGGCACTGGGGTTCGTCACAGTTTTGCACGCAATTTTGGTTAGAAATGTGCAGCGTACGAAGCTTGCGGGTATGCTTTTGCAATTTTATATACTGCTTTACTTCTGAGGAGTGATTCGTGCTCATTGCCTGAGCATAGTGTTTTTGGGACTTAGAGAGGCTTGCTGCGTGACCTCTGGCGTGCGAAACAAGAATCCTGGCACGGCACAGTAAGACGATTCTCGAGCTGCCAGAAATGGCAGACGGTTTTGCTTGTGATCTGCATCTCATTTTGTTCTGGTTTTGTTGGCATTTGAGGCCTGTCTTTTTTGCACCTTAGCGCACACAAGCACCTCATGCATCGTTAGCATTTGAAGCTTATCTTTGCTGACATGATTGGCTCTTCATGCCCCACTTCGATTTGAATGAAGCAGTAGTCTTAACGATGTGAATCATGTGAAGTACGAGACGCAGGGATTGGATTCACAAGCCGTGTGGCTGCACCACCATTGGGGATGCAATTGAATGCATCTAAGCATGCGCTTGCAACATCATGTTGCAGGCCTTGAGCAAGTGCCTTCTAAGTTAGAACTGGGCACGCGCACTTTCACAGATCAGAAACTCTTTTTTTGAAGCCCCCCTTGTCCGCTCTCCAGCCACGAGGCAGTGTATTGATTGTATTGATTGTTACACGGCGTCCAT
>QFBH01000695.1:6400-19438 GCA_004335885.1 Dunaliella sp. M2 | reverse complement strand
GCACAGGTCCACTAGCTCGTCACTCTGCAGCGGCACGTGGCACAAGTCTAGTCTATGCTGGAAATAAAACCAGCAGGCATTAAGGACAGACCCGACACTAGCAAGTTGACTAGAGAGAGCCCCACCAATGGCACGAGGCAAACACAGGCAGAGGGTGTCAGCCAGGTAGCTCTACGTGTCACGCTCGACAGCTGGAGAAGGACACTTGTGTTCAAGTCCATGTTGATGTGCTAAATACCTCACCATGCACCAACTGTTCCTGGGCCTCTCTAACACTGCAACCAACCATGGTGGGAATGCCCACAAGTGCATTACACCCATGTACTCATTGCGTGGGTCACAGCAAGCACCAACCAGCTCAAACTCTGCTATCAGCACGCACTCTTCCCTTTGCTGGGGGCCCAGGTGCAGTCCACACCCGCAACCCCCACAAGAGAGAACTACACGGCATGCACCACACGGCACACACCTGAGCGAGCCACGTGAGCTTCCACTTGGTCTTCTTCACATCGCCCTCTAGATGTAGAGCCACCTCCAGCCCAGTCACAGCGCCTGAGTCAGCCTTTGAGATGGACTGCAAGCACGAGAACAGGGAGAGCCAATGAGCGAACGCGCACAACCAAAGCACACGCACGAGCATATTACGATGAGGCTTCACCACAACGGTCTTGATTCTCAGTGCGTTCTCAGCCTCGCTCTAAAACGCGCCAGCAACCCTGACAGCAGGACCACGCCCACCTTGACGATCGCATTGCCCCAATCCATGAGATTGATTGATTGATTACATAGGGCCGAGAAATAGCGATTTCCCATAATGGCCAACAGCAGGCAAAACGAAAGCAAGGGAAGGGGAGAGGGCCAGAAAAGGACAAGGCAAGAAAGACAAGCACGTGTTTGAGCGTCACAGCCCGTGTTTTAAGCCGAAGCCCAGCTAGATCAGCTCAGCACTCACCAGCCTGCCTAAACTAGCCACACCCTCAATGAAGGCGGACAAAAAAAAACAAGAAAGCAAAAGCACGGGTGAAGGGGCAAAAGTTTGACAGCCAACACAGCCTAGGCTAGCCTACATGCTAAATCCAAAATAAACACGAAGGCGCTGAATGGTTTCAGGGGCTCACTTTAGCACATGTACACACACTCACACGGGCGCGCGCGCGTGCGCGCACACAGACACACACCCACACACTCACACATCAGGGCACTCGCCTGCAAAGGTCCAAACGCTCAAACGCGGGCACACAAATTAAGCATATAAGGGGGGGAGGCTACGGCTGAGAGGCACAAAAGTCCTGCCACGCTAAGTCTAGCAGGGCACGAGTCTTTGCCTTAACTTGCTCCGACACGCCCCTGGCAAAAACCCCTCTGAACTGCACCATGGCGTTCAAGGCAGCAAGAGCCAGGACCCACCATTCACACTGCCCTACATCTAGGGGGGAAAGGACCGAGCAGCCATAGCTGCACTGGCAGCACAAAAACTCCAGCCACCCGCTCACGCACACAATGAACAATTGCTTGAGCGCAAGGGCACCCCCAGAACACATGAGCGCGCTGCTGAAACGCTTGGGTGGGCCCATCCATTCCCATTGCAGGTTGCCAGCCACACACACACGTTTGACCCCCGCCCAAGCCCATCCATGCCCGCCTGCCCCCTTGACCCCATGAAGTAGCAAACCTCCTTCCACCTATTTCCCACTGGAGCTCCCAAACCCTCTTCACCCTGGCCTGCAACTGCTCCACTAGTTGCCTGGTTGGGGGGGTAATGCTGGAGGCCAGGCCCCCACGGGCTAACGCTGCAGCATCAGCCACGCACTTTCCCCACACTGTAATCCTGGTTTCCCTCGCTCCCCCCATCTGAGCACTGGTTGCAATGCGTACAAATGGCTGGCGTTGCTGCTGCTGCTGCTGTTTGCTGCTCAGCCGGCCGCTGGCAGGCCCGCTGAAAAGATTGCTGCTGTTGCTGCTGCTGCTGCTGCTGCTCCTGCTGCTGCTGCTGCTCCTGCTGCTGCTGCTGCTGTTGCTGCATCTGCTGCGTCTGTGGCGTTTGTTGCGTCTGCTGCTGCTGCTGCTGCTGCTGCTGCGTCTGCTGCTGCTGTTGCTGCTGTTGCTGCTGCTGCTGTTGCTGCTGCTGCTGTTGCGTCTGCTGCTGCTGTTGTTGTTGTTGCTGCTGCTGCTGCTGCTGCTGCTGTTGCTGCTGCTGTTGGTGGTTGTAGTTGTGGTGGTGGTGATGGTGGTGGTGGTGCTGCTGCCTGTGCTCATGGTGTTGGTGTTGGTGTTGGTGGTAGTGGTGGTGGTGTGTGTGGTCATGGAAGTGGTGGTGTTGCTGGTGCTGCTGCTCGGATGCGGTGTTGGTGGTGATGGAGGATTGGATCTGGCAGAGGGCTGTCGCCATCCTGGCTGGTGGTGGGGGGAGGGGGGGCTGATTGTGGTGGGGCTGGGGCGAGAGGAGTTGCTGGGCTGGGTGAAGGTGGCTGCGGGCTTGCAGCACAGCCTCTGCTGCAAGCACCCATAGGGGTGTGCTGCAGCTGGGGCCTGGCTGACTGCTGTGGTGTATCAGGTGGTGGGCCCAGCGAGCATGCCTTGCTGTGATGTGTTGGCACCACGGCAGCAGGCCGAGCCCCCCCTCTTTAGGAGAGCCCAGGTGGAGAGCTGGCAACTTTGTATGCAGCTTCCTTGGATAGCCCAAGGTGAATAAGGGGGGAAATAGTGTAAGAATGATAAATTGTACCTGCTACACCGAGCAGAATTACATGTAATTTGACTCTGTTGTTTGGATGGCGTCCCTGCGATCTGTATTTGGGTCGTTCAATAAGAGGCCTGTGTTGTTGCATGGCTTTGTCGAGCGTTGGTTGTGGATTTGTGTCTGAGCGGAATTTGAACTCAACGAGGTGGATGTCTTGGTGGCTGTGTGGGATGTGTTTGGGATCAGTGGTATGTGTGTTTCTACTTGGGATTGGTGAAATAAGGAGGCCATCAGGACGACTTTGGTGGCGAGATGATGAGGATTGCCGGTATGGGAAGACCCAGTCAGGAATGGTCCTTTGGATATTTCTCGGGGGTTCAATGTTCAGGTTTGAAAATTTGTCATTATTGTGTGCGTCCATTGTGATGATGGAGGATCCCATCTCCCCTTGACTGATTGCGGCTCCACAGAGGCTGACTGCAAGGTGATGGCGGTAAATGTGCATGCGCTTGAGTGTTGGGTGGTTGCAGCGGAGTAGTAGATGGTTGGCACTGTCATTTTCTCCACAGAGGGGGCACTTGGCTGGACCAGTTTGCTGCTGGAATCTGAGGGAGTGCTTTGCTGTGTGTATGGTGTCTGTGCGATATTTGATGACATGTTGCTTGTCTTTAAAAGTGACATTGCTTGCTTGCCAGAATTTGTTACTGAGTGCACTATGCGCTAGCGGTGCGTGTGGGTGTGAATTGTTCAGAGAGATCAAGTTTTGCCAATTTTTGAAGCAGAAAGTGTCCGTGTTAGCTCTGCCAAGTCGATGTCTTGTTACCATGTGGACTTTCAATTTATCTTGCAGGTTTGTGAGATGCCACAATTCTTGGCTGGTGGAGTTTTCATTTGTGGTGGCCAGCCAGTAAAAGTTGTGAAAAGGATTGGCAGCAGGTGGCAAGGATGTGTCGGCTGTGAGCGTTCTTGCTGCTGTGTGTGCAAGGTAATCAGCATTTTCATTGCCAATAACTCCTGAGTGGGCCTTAACTTTGATGAAGTTGATTGGGCGGTCTGAGTCGTGGATGAAAGAGGCAATGGTGTGAAGTGACACATTGTGGAGATGGTGTGTGGTTTTCATGGGGTGTAGCAATTGCTTTTTAATCTGAAAGAGCGATGATGCACTGTCTGTGGCAATAATTTTGTGGCCTTGTTGGAGTGCAACAAGTATGGCTGAAAGTTCTGCTCTGTTGATGGTGTTGGTGGGCCCTTTCCCATTGGGAAGGACTGTGTGGGACTCAGGTTGACCTGTGGTTGAACGTGGCGTGTAGAGTCCAGCTCCTGTTAACTGATGGCTGTGATTTGAGTCTGTAATGACGCTGCCATCTGTGTATGTTATGCCTGCCCAGTCCTGGATCTTAGGCTCGTGGCTGGTACAAAATTGAGAGGTGTAGTCCTGGTTGTCAAGAAGAGTGCATGAGCTAGTGGCATTATAAGTGTCTGGTTGGAGAAGTGAGAAGCGCTTTCTCTTAGTTTCAGAACCCATCAATCTTTCAAAATCAATCTGTGATGTAAGCATTTGAGTATTTCGAGTCCAGATAGCTTGTGGGATGGCTTGTTGGAGATTTTGAAGCCATTGAGGTTTTGCCTGGTACAGTGCTTGCTTTCCAGGATCATTTCAGATGACAATGAGACCTAGATTATTTGCATTGTGCTGTGGCTGGTTAGGGTAGTCAAACCAGGCTTCAGCATTGGGGTGTATAATGCTGTTTGGAGGGAACTGAGCCAGTGAGCATACGTGTTGAGGATGGGTTTTCAAGAAAGAGAAGCAGCCGTGCTTCTGCCAGCCTTTCGTATCCGGGAGGAGAATGAAGGAGGCAGTGGGTGCGGCCACGGACATTGCAGATCGGAGGGCATGCTCAACAATAGTGAAGAGTAAAGCCTCATCAGTCTCGGGGTAGCAGTAAGAGAAGCCGGTGAATTTGGTGTCAAGAGCATTGATGTTGGCTCCAAAGACAGCATCTCTTGCATGTGTGCTCCAATAAGAGTCGTAAGTTGGGTTGAAATCCAGGGGACTGGCAAATTTCTCTTTTGTGACCAAGGCATGTTGCTGAAGAGCATTTGCAATGTGATGGGGTGTGCAGCACTGCATGGAGGTCCTGACTTTTTTGCTTGGCTGCTGCAAGGGGCTTGTGTGGAGTTTGTGTCTTTGCAATAAGCCGCATATTTCTGTTTGGAGGTTTCGCACTGGTGGTTGGATTGTTGCATGTAACCCAGATTCCTGTGCTTGCTGGAAGGCATGGATGAGGATATTCAAGCGTTGTGGGGACAGCAGTCCAGTGCACTGGCCAAGAGTGTTGTAGGCACAGGCTGCTTGCAGAGTTGTACTGTCTGGTGGTAGATGCGCATCATCATTCATTTTATTACAGGCAGGGATGGCTGTGTGGATTTCTCCAACCCAGATCTCACACTTCCATGTTGGCTGGATGTCAAGTTGAGGATTGATTGCTGTGATGTTAAAGACAGCATTTTGCCGTCCTCTTTGGCCTTGTGTGGTCTGCCAAATTGAGTTCAGTTTATGAGTGCAGCCGTGATAGCCCTGCCTGGTGAGATTGTCCACATGCGAGTCTTGTGGAGCACCTGCTGGTTGGACGTGGGATTGAGTGTGCTCATATTTGTGCACATGCAGGTTAAAGTCTGGGTTGGAGATTAGCATGTCTGTGGGCTCCCAACTAGGTTTCCAAGTGCATGAAGCATTTCTTCAGTCTCAGCACATGTTTGTCTCTTCTGTTTGGCTTCTGGAGAAAGGTGCACACAGGCTGGGCAGTGCCAGTGTTGACTGTGCTCTGCATTTAGACGGTCATTTGGAGTGCATGTTTTCATGTCAATGAGACATTTCCAGTGGTAGGTGCGGTGACATGTATCGCACTGAGGCATGTCTGAGTAATTCTCCTCGGAGTGCGGGAATTCAAGGCTTGCTGGGGTCCAACAAATTTGGCAGCAATAATCTTCCTTCTGGCTTCTTGGCACGGGGCTGGATGTGGCAATTTTCATGTGCATGTTTGTAAAGATAGGCAGCGCCCATCTTTCAATGGTGATTGGCTGCCATTGGATTTTGTATTGGTCTTGCACGCGGTCAGGTGAATTCCTTTTGTGCTTGCGTATGCACTGCCAGTCTAGTATTTGCTGTATCTGAAGATCGTACTTAAAAATAGTATTGATGGCTTCTTCAGGTTTGAGATTGCTGGCAAAGTTTTGCTTGTGATTGTAGAGGTTCAGATGGGTTGTTTGAGGTGGGAGTTGACTTGGAGGAGATGCTGTATTGGGATGTATGTTGTAGTACATGAGGCATGTGGGGTTCTGCTGTCTTTTTGGTTGTTGCTGTGCATGGGGCTCACAAGCTGTTCTCTTCCTGGGCCGTAGATTTGATGAGGGGCCCTGATTTAGAGAGGAAGGTGAAGGCTGCTGTTGAGGGAAGGAGGTGGGGCTTTGGCTGGGGGTGGCCGATGATTCCCTTCTGCTTTGCTTTTTGGGCCTGAGGTCAGTGTCTGGGTCGTTAACTTGAGTAGAGGGAGAGGATTTGGGGAGGACCCCATTGCCAGGGGGTGCTGGCTTTTCTGATGTTATGACTGGCGAGGGCTGGAAGCGCGGATTCTGGACAGGAGCGGTCTCCCAACTCCAACCACTCGTTGTGTAGGGTCGAAAGCAATCAATGTTATTTAAACGCATCTTCCTTTGCTCCTTTGGTTTGTTCGGTGACGTGTCTGGGTCTTTGAAGATCTTTTCAATGGTGTCAGTGGTAATGTGCTCCACATTTGCCAGCGTGGCAAGCCGGTTTAGTGCAACAATTTGCCGAGTTTTAATTGGGCCAGCATGTTGGAAGTGCAGCTGGTTACTGTCTATGACATACTGATTATCCGTATGGAGTAAGGATGCAAAAGAGGTAATGCCTGTTTCCATGAGGGAGTAGATGATATGGTAGATGAGTGCTTCCAGTGTAGGTGCCTTGGGTGCCCAAAGAAGCCTCGCTAGCGAATCGTATTTGTCTGAAAGGAGTGGTGTGTTGTGAAATGTGAGGTGGAGGCCGCTGCATTAAATGCTCAGATATTGCCTGGCTCTAAGGGTGTATGTAAGTTCCTTGTGTAAATATTTAGGTGTTTGGTATTGAGGGCCTTGATGGCCATGTATCAATGACATGATGTGACCTGTTTGCTTGTGTAAAGTATGTTTGGTGAGATAGCCGTGGCTGGATTGGTCATTGAGGCTCATTGTGAGGGCAAGTGCATTTCTGTAGTGATATTCAACTGCAACTGAGGTGCAGCCCAGTCCAAAGTTTGGTTTATTTTCACGGAGCAAGGCACGCGAGGTGCAGTTCCAGAGGTTGAATTTGTGTTTGACTGCCGCAAGGATTTGTGTATCCCAGCAGTCAATGTCTTTGGGAGAGCAAGGCGTGACTGGGAATGAATATGCAATACTGGGGACGATGGCAGTGCGTATGATGTCCATGGTTTGTCTGGGGTTGGCGTATGATGATTTCAGGCGCTGCAGTTTAGTGCAGAGGGTTGAGGTGGCATGCTTAATTTGATGCTCCCAGTTTAAGTCCATGGTTATGAGCATGCCCAGGTAGCGGAAGGGCTCATCTGGGCGTAGGAATTGTGCAGGTTGGCGTTGGACGTGAATTTGGTTGGCGAGCTGCCGGTGTGCAAACTCTGTTACACCTGTGTTGCCCCTCAACTTCTTATTCTGAGCACTGTGGTACATGCAAGTAACTTTGGTTTTGCTCCCAGAGATGATTAATTGGGCCCAGTCTGCATACTGAGTGAGTTTGGAGGCTTGGAACCGCAAGTTTTGGTAAGAACCAGCAATGCAGATGAGGTCATCTGCAAAAGCTCCGCTGCTTGTGGTCAGTCTGGTGTGTGTTTCTTGTTCTGGGAGTTTGGAGAGGCTGTGCTTGTAGCCCTTGTCACCCACATGCAGCCATCTGAGGAGAGGCTCCATGTATAGGATGAACAGGAAAGGAGAGAGGGTGTCTCCTTGGATGGTGCCTCTTTCTACAGGGATTTCGTTTGTAAAGGAGCCATCAGGTAGCCTGACCCGTGTACTTGCATGATGGTAGAGGTCTTTGACCACATCAATGGCATCAGTAGGGAAGCCAAGGTCATACATGATGATGAGGAGCTTGTCGTGGTCGGTGGTGTTGAAAGCTGACGTGAAGTCTACAATAAGGGCGTAAACATCTTGCTTCGAGAGCTTGGGATCTTCAAGAGTCATGAAAATGTTTTGGAGCTGCTGCATGGTGTCACGCTTTTTGCGGAAGCCAGCTTGCATGTCACTCAGGATTGAGTTTGTTTCTGCATAATCATAGAGTGTGTTAGTGATTAAGCGGGTCCAGAGCTTGTATAGAGTGTTGGCAAGCCCAATCGGGCGGTATGATGCAACATCAGTTTCTGGCCCCTTTTCTTTGTATATGAGTATGGTGTTGCTGACTTTCCAGCTTCTTGGTGTGATCCCAGTTGCCCACATAATAATGAACAGCTTGTGTATGGTGTCTTTGTACTCATCTGGGAGGGCCTTCAGGAGCTCGTTCATGATCCCATCAGGCCCTGGGGCTTTGTTGTTAGTGAGGGAGTTAAGGCATTCGTGGAAATTGTAGGAGTCTAGAATAGAATGATGGAGCCAGGGTCTCTGGAGCTTTTGTTGATGCTCCAGCCTGGTTATAGGGGTTTCTAGTGTGAAGGTGTCATAATTCATGTTGTCATTCCATGGGTGTCTCTCTTTGCTTGAGAGTCATCTGGTAAGTACCTGCCGGTTTTTATGGAGGGGGCCTCCATGCTCTTTCTGAAAAAGTTTTCAATTATCTTTGCAATCTTGCTGTTGTTTGTAACAATCTGCTTGGTGGAGGGGTCAGTGAGGGCTTGGATCCCAGGGTGTTTTTCAGATTTAGCAGCAAGGATCTCCTTGTTTGCTTCAGAGGGTTGTTTTGCTATTTTACCTTGTTGCTTCTGTTTCTGTTCCTTTGCTTCTCTCCTGTTGTGTTGGCAGTCAATTTGCTCAAGGCGAGCTTTAATTTCATCGTGTTTGCCTTTTATTTGTTGCGGCAGGGGTGGTGGTGGTGTGTTATGTGTGCACGAGGGGTTCGTGGGAGTTGGGAGAAGTTGCTTGATTTGCTGCAGTGCTTGGGCTGTGTTTTTATTGTGTGCGCTGAGGCAGATTGCTGTGTCAATATTGGTGATGTGCTCAAAGTGATGCCAGTTGTGTTTGAGGAAGCGCAGGTGTTTGAGGTGGTTGCAGAGTTTCTTGCGAAGCTTGTTGACTCCTCTGGGCCTGAAGTGTGCGTTATCAGTGCCTGTCATCTTTGTTTCACACGTCTGAAGTGCTGTGGCATGGCAGGATGTGAGGAGCTGCACAATTTTAGCAGCAATTGTGTTTACTGTGTGATTGGCTGGTTTCCCTTGCAGGCGTGTCAGCCTGCTGGGTGTATTCCCAGGTTTGTGTTCTATGCTGTGGAGGTGGGCAAGAGCTTCTTTGTGTACATCATTCAGCTGGGGGAGGAGCTGTTGGCGTAGGACATTTGGTAGACTTGTTGGATCCTTCAATGCACATTGCAACTTTTCCTTGTCTGCATTTTTGATGGGGCGGATGAGGACCCTCTCATTTCTGGAAGTGTACAGTTGCTTGGGGGCAACTTGGATGGAAATGCCTAGGGAAGATAGCGGGATTGTGGCTGAAAGGGGGAAATGGTCACTGTGCTTATATCCTTTATCTTCAGGGCAGCAAAAGAGCTGGGAGGTTTTGTTGTTATTGAGGATGCCTGTGGGGAGAAGAATGTCATCGATGCGGCTGAAAGTGTATGCATTATGGCACTGCGAATCAGTTTCAGTGCATGTCTTGAACGTCCAGGGACGAGTTGGCATGTGGTGGTCAATGGGTGTCAGCCTGCATTCCTTGAGGAAATGCCGGTACTGCGTGTCTTTGGGATATGTATTGCGTGAGGGCCTGTCAGCCTCTTTGTAAGTGGCGTTCATGTCTCCCACGATGATGGGAATGCAGTCATGTTCACCGAGTACTGCCTTGATTTCATTTTCCATGGCGTGCCGTAATCCCAGCGCATCTGGTGTTGTTTGAGAGGGCCAGTAAGTGGAGAGAAGGAAAAGGGGTTTGTGTGAGGTCCGAAGAGAGAGGCCAGAAATTCTGCCTTTGGTGGACGCATTTTCTAAGATTGGGCGTGCTTGCGTGGTTAGAGGGATGTTTTTGCGGACACCGATGAGGGTGCCTGCAGTATGATGGGGGCTGCCACCATTTGTATTCTTTGAACAGTGGGGACATCCAGTGAGGTGGCTCTCGGCCACCCATAATTTTAGTTTCTGTCAGGGAAATGACATCTGGGTCATGATAAGCAAGGAGGTCTCTAACATTCTGTCTGCTCTTAAAGAGTCCTTTGACATTCATTGTGATGATTCTAAGGCTGTGGATTATCTGTGTGGAGTCTTGGGGTGGGGGAGGTGGTGTTTGTGAATGGGCTGGTGATGTGTTTGTGGGCGCGGGGGATTATTTTGTTGTGTGTGGATTAAATGAGGGTGCTCAATGCTAGGGTCTGCCAGCCCGAGGATGGAATCTGTAGGGATGCGGTTCCAAATGGAGTCTTTCTGCAGAGTGATGATGTTGCCGCTCAAGTGGCACCATGGTAATTGTGTGCCAAGCGTGAGCGGCTGTGGGTTATATGAGTCAAGCAGGTACCAGTACGTGCGTCCATGAGTGACTGTTTTCTTGATGGTCACAGCATGGGCACGGTTGTTTGTGGTTTTGGTGATGAGAATGACAGCATTGGGGTGTGCAGATGATGCCAGCAGGAGGTCTATTAAATCTTCACTTATATCGCCAGGATTTAAGTCTGTGCATGCATAATGAAGGAACAGGTTTTTGTGGGCATTCCAAGGCAGACAGGAGAGGAAATGATTAACAATCATGCTGTTAAATTTTCCAATGCGTGGTGTGTAGAGATGTTTGAGAGACTGGGGGTTCAGATGTCGGCTTTCCAGCGTTTGCTCGAGTCGGTTAATGTGTGAGAGAAGGGAGTCTCCTGAAATGATGGGCTGCCCTATGGCCATGTTAAAAGCGTGGATGAGACAGAATGCTGTGTCTTGTTTCTCCATGTAGAAATTGTGGTGTTGCTGGTCAAGAGGCTCCAGTTTCATCATGAATTCAGTGTGCATGCCTCCTTGATTCTGAGCATTTTGCCTAAAGTCTATCTTGACGCGATGGTGGAGCTGGGAGTCTAAGAGGAACCAGTTTCCATGATTGCATATAATTGCAAAGCTGTGTCTGTTGTTGTGGCACAGGAAGCCTAAGCAAGAGTGTAAATTTGCTGAGCACATCTAGTTTGTTTGCATGGTTGGCAGGGATGGAGGAGATATATTTGCAGTTCATGTTGAGATTTTCTTGAAGCCAAGCGTAAATGAGGTCGTCTCGAAAGCGACCAGAAAATATGCACTCTCTTTGGCACTCAGTCCAGTGGTTGATGGCATCAGAGTCATGGCTGTCTTGTGCGGCTCTGACTTTTGCTTGCATGTAAGCTCTGAGGTCAGAGGGTTTCAAGGCTGAGTACCCTAGCAGGTTTTTTACTGCATGGACTTGGCAGTTGGCTCCTGATTGGCGCTCAAAATACAGAGTGGGCTGTGTTTTGGCACCTGCTCTCTGGTGTGCACAATCAGAGGTGCGTGTGATGTGTGGGAACTCACATGTATAGGGGTGCTTTTGAGGTTGGCAGCTGGGAGGAAGGTGCACGTGCGCGCCACTCGAGCCTGTGGTGCATGGTGTGTGGAGAGGTTCAGGCCAGCGCAACAGTGGGGGAGTGCTACCTGATAAGCGTGAGCAACAAAGCTGAGGGGCACAAGTGGCCAGAGGTGTGCGCAAGCATGAGCGTGTGTGGGAATCTGTGCGCATGCATGCAGGGAGCAGGCTGTGCTTGCAGGTGCGTGCGTGCTGGCTGGGAGGAGGCTTATCTTGGCCACATGCCCCAGAAAAAGCAGCAAAACTGGGGCAGTGTGGTTGGAGAGGCGTGTGCGTGTGTGGGGGGGGGAATGGGTGCGAACCCGCGCTCATGCACCTGGCGGACACAGAGGCTGCTTTTCAATGGAGCCCTTATCACCGCAACCAACAGGTCAGCAGGAGTTTGGCTCCGGCAATGACGTCCCCTTAAGGGTTCGCCCGTGGGAGGGTCCCAGGAATCGCCATGCCACTCTGGTCCGCCAGGGCTGCAAGCATGCAGTGCAGCATGCTCAGCTGCGGACCAGCGTCCAGCAGCCTCAGTGCTCCCTGAGCCTACCTTGGGAAATGTCGAAGCTGCCTCTGGCACTCCCTCGACGAGCATATAGACTTGCAGAATTACAGAGTACGCCTTCAGCTTGACACTCAAGCCTTCTTGGCAAGCGGTTAACCAGTTGATCTGCCAGCACTGCTGGCAGCAGTTACATTCGCCATCCAGTTAGAAAGAAAGGCTAGAAAGAAAGCTACGCTGGAAGTAATACACCCAGCAGAATTAGGGGAAGTTCCCATGTCACGACCCTCGAAGCACGCGAGCAGGGCCTGCTTGGCTGCATTGACGTGCTGCAGCTGCTTGCCGACGACCAACATGTCATCGACGTAGGTGAGCACAAAGCACTCACCGGGCTTGAGAAACAGTGCTGGGTCGGCATCTGACTGCTTGAAGCCCAGCTCCAGCAGGACAGAGCGCAGCTTGGCATGCCACGTGCGCGGGGTCTGATATAAACACGCCAACTTTACTAGGAATAAGTTTTTTAGCCTTGTATGATAAAATTATCACAAATAACATGTTTCTCTGATTAACCCCCCGTGACACGCATGCGTGGTACGCGTGTTACCGACCAAAAAAGAGGCACATGCTACCAACTTAGGTGTTATATGATCCATTTTTCAGAAAAAATTCAGTGATGACAATCCCACTGACATAAAAAACAAAACATCTGAAGTTTGGGAAGCGTATCACCCGTGACACGCTGAAAGACGCTGAATAGATTTCATTGATCAATTCTAAATGCCCTAATTTGGGAAGATCAAAATTCCGCCGAGGCTCTGAAAGAGAACAAGTTCTCCAGCGCATTGCTATGCATCACCTGTGACACGCTGAAATACGCTGAATAATTTTTAGGTGACTAACATCTTACCTAAGTAGGGAATATCAAGAAGCCGCGCGGGCTCTGAAAGAGCCCAAGTACGCCAGCAAAGCTGGCGCATGCGCGCCTTTGGCGCGTACTCTCTCAAATGATAAGATATATATTAAACGCATTATAATAACATTTAATATTCGAATAAAAATATCATGTCCCAAGATTGTATATACTCTCTACCTATATAGAGAG
>QFBH01000691.1:5884-16461 GCA_004335885.1 Dunaliella sp. M2 | reverse complement strand
CACGCACGCACACGCACACATTCATGCACCAACGAACACACTGCACTCAGCCAAAGTGGACGATGGCCTCTGAGGCCTGCGTGGGAGCGAGGAGACTGCTCACCTTTTTCTGACAAGGGACGGATAAAGTGCAAATATTTATCTACTCTGGTTTATCTACTCTGTGATCGGACTTCGAAATTCCGGCGAGAATCGTTGCATTCCGTAAATCAACCTGCAAATGTCTCCTTTGAGCAATCGCCATTTTCAAGGAGCCAGACTCGTGTTCGGCGCCAACACATCTTTGCTGTTTTTTGCCGTGGTCTCTTGCTAAGCACAAGGAAGATCTGCTTCACAATCCATCTGCCACGTGATTTGTTTCATGAGCATGCAGAGCACAACTGCAGCTTCAAGGAGTCAGGGT
This sequence comes from Dunaliella sp. M2, assembly GCA_004335885.1. Lineage (NCBI taxonomy): Eukaryota > Viridiplantae > Chlorophyta > Chlorophyceae > Chlamydomonadales > Dunaliellaceae > Dunaliella > Dunaliella sp. M2. The sequence continues at coordinate 16,058 of QFBH01000691.1, read as the reverse complement.
TTGAAGTGGGAGAGTTGGGGGGAAGGGGGAAACTTTTGTGCAAAGCAGCCCAGAAAAGAAAAAGACAAAGGAAAAAGGCTTTGGATGGAGAGCTATGTGTCCATGAACAATGCACAGCAGAACCAGGGCTGGCAGCAGCCTGCCTGTTGTTCTGGTCTAAATGTGAAGACAGCCTCATCACAGGTCCATCTAAGTGATCACATCTGGCGAGCAAGCATGAAAAACACGCAGTCGTCCTTAGTGAACTGGCCTGAGGGAGCGCGCTTGTAAGCGCACCCCACGTACACTCCAGGCCCTGCCACCCGCACGTAATCTCTGCAGCCATGAATTTAAAAAACGTGAGACGAGTGAGGATCTTTCCATTAGAAGCCCCTGCTTTCTTGTTCGGAATCCAGTTGCTCAGCCATGCCCCCTAACCACCTCCCATCACTTCCCAATGCCGCACTTGAAAACCAAATTGCTGAAGTGCACACTAGCCTTGCCCTCCCCACTCACTGCAACCCCCCACTCCCCCCAACTCAACACACCTGCTGCCACTGCTGAAGGGTGACCACATGTCTGAGGTGGGGGTGGGCCAACCAGGCACAGGCAAGTCAGCCTCACCCAGCTCCCACCCCCCCTCCACCAAGCCAGCAGCTGCGTCCCCTGTGGTTGTGTTGTTGCGAGGGCCCCCACTCAGGGGCATGCCACCAAAAGCAGGCACGTCAAAGCCTAAGGGGCTGTTGGGGTAGTCAAAGGTCATGTCCGCGCCAGCGTCGGAAGGCAGCGGGGTCAGCGTGAGCTCGGTGCGCACCTGAGGGGCCAGCAGCAGTGCACATGAACCAGTGCAAAATTGGGGGTGTTGAGAGTTCTGGTTGACTCCAGCAAGCTCTCTCAACAAGCTTGTGTTTGTTAACAAGCGTGCATTCCATTGCATCTTCCTGCACACCCAGCAGCAGCAGACTCACCTTGCAGTACGACGGCTGCCACCACCTCTCAATGGGGCCCAGCAGCGGCAGCACCACGCGCGCGTGCAGCGAGCCCGTGCGTGGGTGCACGAAAAAGTGCTGCGTGAAGGCCTCCTGTGGCAGCTGGATGGAGCCAGGCGTGGGCCGCAGCCAAGGCTGTGTGCGAGGGTACCTGTACATGAGATGTGGGTTGAAGTTGCTGATGAGTGTGTGTGTGTGTGTGCGTGCGCGCGCGCCCTTGCGTGCATGTGCTTGCGTGCATGTGTCTGCGTAGAGTGGATCCAATAGCGAAGACATGCTTGACTTTTCAACACTTGCGTGCCACTCCATGCCAGTGAGCTTTGCACTGCAGTGTTTTGCGTGCAATAGAAGTGCAGCAGTCAGTGCTCATGGGCCACTCACTTCTCCTGCATTGGCTCATCCACTGTGAACTTGGTCTCTGAGGGCTGGAACAAAAACTGCTCGCACCGCCCCTTGTATGAGACCACCTGTGTGCGCGTGAGTTAGCTGGAAGTGCCTTACAGCTGCTCTGTGGGCTGCCACTGTTAGCAAATGTGAACAGCATGCAAGAGAAACACCGCTCAACTCTGCAGGTGCTGTGAGTGATGCGAATTACAGCAATTTGACAGCTTCCCTTGCCAGAAACACAAGGCTATAGGCAAACTCTGGCTACTCACAGGCATCCACCTCAGCTTTGGTTGCAGGCAGTGCAAATCATATCTCTCTGCCGTTCTTGTCTTGCTTCATCACTGCATGGTCTGAACTTTCGCAAACCAGCCCACGCCTGCGCTCCAGGTCCGTACCTGGCCTGGCTCTGTAGGGAAGTCTTCGTACATCGAGAAGTCTTGCAGCAGCTCCAAGGCTCGTGCATCATCCAGCACGTAGCGAGACATGCTCGCTCGCCACGCTGAACGTATTCCACCTGCGCGTGGGTGCATTATTGGGGGGCTGCTTTGATATAAAGATGCAGACATTCACAACAATGTCCACCCAAACTGCAGCATGAGGAGAAAATAGCAAGGCTGCAAAACTGCAAGTGACACCATAGCACATGGCGCAAAGGAAGTTTGATGCTTGCTGGCACACCAAACCTCTGTAAGCAGGGTCCAACTAGCTGGAGCATGCCTTTCACAGGAACCGAGAAAAGAAGCGCTTCCCATCCTGCACCTGGGCTGATCTCCTTGAGCAGCTTCGTCTTCGCAGATGGTGGCACGCGTGCGATCCGCTTCCACATCTCCGCAAAAGCGTTGTAGCGCACTGTGTCTGTGGGCCTCAAGTCCTCGAGCATGCTGATGAACTCTGCAGCCTCACTGACGCGGTCCTCGACCTGTGTGCGTGTGCGTGTGNNGTGTGTGTGTGTGTGTGCGGGCTGATGTGCACACTGACTCTTGCATAAGCCAATGCTATGTGCGTTCCCAGCCTGTCTGCGGCCCTACACGTGCAAAGAAACCAGCTCACCTCTTCCTCAGTGAGGCTGTCCCAGGCTGGCAATTGGTCTCGTGAGCTTTCATCCTCCAAGTCCTCCCACCACCGCGCTTTGCCGCCCTGCTGCTTTCTGCTCGCGGGCGTCTGCATTGGCTGAAGCGGCTCCTGTTGCACACTGTGTGCACGCTGCATGCTGTTGGCGCGCTCGTTGCGCTGCTTCCTGAGCCTATAGGAGCCGCGCTTGGGCGTGGGCGCGCACGCGTTTGCATGGACAGGTGTGTGTGCGCACCCTCTCTGTGGCAAGCTGCACAGCATGGCTGACTGTTGAATGCTTTGGCTTCTGTTTGTGTCATTGTGAGAGTTGACTGCCAACAGAAAACTTCCCATCCAGTTTCACGTGCGTGTCTTCTGCTCCAGGTGAATTGTAACATTAGTGCATACTAGCACACTGCATGAGAAGAGAGCATGCTGAGCCTTGACGCCAAGGCAGCCCACACATTAGGTCACCCAAACACTTGCCACACACCCAAACCGCTCCAACAACCACCCCTCCCCCACGCGGCAGCATCCAGCGCAGCCAGGAGAAGCAGGAGGCAGATAGCGCACGCTGCAGCAGCCAGGAGGCAAGCAGCACACAGGAGCGCATGGGGCGCACGCGCGGGCATTGTGTGTCGCGCGGGAGGCGGGAGTCAAGACCAGGGCGGTCCTCCCCCTCCAGGAGAGGGCGGGGGCAGCGACATTGACTCCCTGGCACGCATGCTCAGCCAGCAAGCGCAGGCGCTGCGCAGCAGCATGAGCGAAAACGAGCTGCAGGGTTTCATTTCGGGCGAGGAAGACGAGGGGGGAGGCGAAGAGCAGGGCGGGCCCTCTGGATCAGGAGACTCAGCGCCTGATGCTCTGGTCGTACAGCCAGCGGAGCCACCAGCCACTGGGCTGCCGCCACAGCTGGTGTGTGTGTGTGTGTGTGTGTGTGTGTGTGTGTGTGTGTGTGTGTGTGTGTGTGTGTGTTTGTTGGGACTACACAGACTTGGGTGCGCACTGGTTCACTTCTGACTTCTTCAGACGCAAGCCATGGAGAAACTGATCCTGGACGAGATAGGCACGGGCGGCTTCGTGACTGAGGACTTTGAGATCCTGCAGCAGCTAGGGCGAATTGCCACTCAGGAGGTGGGTCATTGGGCTGCAGACCAACCAGTCAAAGAGCACACGCTTTTCCCAGATGCTGCTACCAAGTCCTGCCTTCTGTGTCTATACTGGCAGCTGCTTGAATGTAGAGAGTGCCAAAATGGCCTGCGATCATGCCAGTATTTTAGTGATTGCCTTGTTGACAGATTGTTAGTTCAATGTCCCTAGAACGCCGATTACCTGCATGTCTGCTCTCACAGGCCGGCACTGACTACGCCTCTGGGCCAAGAACAGCAGTGATCGCCTACCTGGCCCGTTTTGTCTCCCGCATGCCCTTCACCAGGCCCGTGCCCACCATGCTCAAGGTGAGACAGGAGCAAGCAAGCTTTTCCCCCGATGCAGGCGATTGCAAGCCTGGGGTTGCCCTTCCCAAAGAAGCTGGTCAAAGTGGTTGATCAAATGACTTAATTTCTCATGTGCTATAGCGTTGGGTGCCTGTCAAACCGAACTGCAGGAGTACCTCCCTGTTGCCAAGGCTGTTGCGTTGAACGAGCTGCTGCTTGTCAACCACTTGTGTGGCATCCCAGAGTTCAAGTACGAGGTGAGCAGCATTAACCAGCATTTGCTTTTTACTTCTGTTTTGGATTTTCAGTAGGATACCTTGTCAGCTATCACACATCTCATTGCAAGACCTTTGCACGTGTTTGACCCTTCATATCCTCTCTCTTCTTCAAGAAAGAAGCAGTGCAACCTGCACTTGCATCGCTGCAGGCTGCAGAGGCACTGTCAAAGCCGCGTGACCCACCCATCGTGCCCTTGCTTGGCTACTTCTGCAGTGCACCCACACCGGTGCGTGAAGTGAAGCAGCAACATCTATAGTACGGATTCTGTACTGCATTGTTCTTTTTTTGAGCTTGGATTGTGTGGGGCAATGAGTTGTGAGGCTTTTGTCTACAAGAGTGGCTGTGCCTAAACAAGGAAGCGCCCAATGCTCTTGTGCCCCCAGGATGCTGCGATGCATTCAACTGACCTGGACCAGGACAGCGTGTGGCTCGTGTACAAGTGGGAGGGTTTGAGACCCATGAACCTGTATTTAGAGGCAGGGCCACCCCAGCCGCAGGGCTTTGGCCTGTTCAAGAGCAGGTGTGCTGTGCCCTGCCTGCTGCTGCATGCGTAATGCTCGTGCAGCATGCTTGTGCTCTGAGGGTATACGTGTCTCTGTTGCCATGTGCACTGTGCTCATGTTATTAAGAACGATGTCAGTGAAAATTAAGGTAGCCACAGCAAGGCAGGAGCTACTCATCTGCGGTTCTTACACTCTCATGATGGTAAGGGCAGTACTTTGCTGGAGATAGGCTGAGGTAAAGGTGTCATGCATTCACTGACTCACTCACTGCATGGTGCAGAGAAAAAGCTGAGGCAGAGGCATGGGAGAGGCGCGTGGCCATGCTGCGCGTGCTGTCCAGGGAACTCATGAGTGCCATCGACTACATCCACAGCGCTGACACCGTGCACGGCTCATTGAGCAGCGGATGCGTGTTCCTGAACACCTCGACAGGTAAGACTCATCCTCGAGATGCGGGGCAAGGTTGCGGGGCCATACAGCATCTTAACTGTGTGAAAGTCAACTTGAGCTGGGGAGGTGAATTTGCAAGGTTCCTTAAGTACAAGCTTCTACGCAGGCTGGTTGCGGCTGAGCACTTCTGCCAGGCTGCTTTGAGACATTGCATGACCTGTTTTGGATTCTCCTTTTACCATGCAAAAATTTAGCTCTGTGCGGTTCGCCTCTCCAGACTTGAAGTACCCAGAGGACCTGGTACTGAAGCTGGATGGCTTTGGGTTTGGCAAGTGGTTTGTCCCCACTCAAGAGCAGGCAGAGCAAGAGCAGATCAGGCGAGCCACATCAGGGGCACTGACAGGTGAGGCTTGGTGTTTGGTGCAGCAGCAATTTGTGCACAGATGAGACGAAAAGTTTTTTTTTTTTTTAATCCTTGAGGCAATATTCATCACCATGATTGCCTTCACTAAACAATGCTGGTGAGAGCTTGCCAAGTGAGCGTTGGAGTGTGGCTGGGCACTTGAGCATTCATTGTTTTTCTTGCAAGCTCACCCTTGCAGGGCACCGCGCTGCTTATGGTGGCACACAGTTGGGCATGGAATTGGAGGAAGGCAAGCGCCAAGACTTGCAGGTGGGATGGTTGCAACAAAGGCTGAGTGGGCAGCTATACTGCACGTCATTTAAAACCTCAGCTCCTCTGAGACAATGAGTGATCTGCCGCTGAGCCTGCTCTTTCAAGCTTTTTGTTTGAGTGCTTCTCTCTCTACTTGTTGCATTGCTGAAAGAGAGTAAGCCTGCTTTTGAGCTCCTTGCTTGGGTTCCGTCAAACACACAGACTTCACAATGGCTCGCAGGCGAGCGCCCTGCTTCTGATGGAGGCTTTCACTGCTCTGCTGGCATCAACGCCTGCTGGTGTCATGACGCGCCCCTCCCTGCAGCGCCTCTTGTTTGATGTGTTCCATGAAAGCCTGACAGACTTCAGGGCGTACCTCTTGGAGGTGCGAATGCGTGTTACCACACTGTTTGACAATCTGATGGCCTGGTGTGCTCTGATGTGCGAGTATGGACACACTAATACACACAGGGCATGTATGCACACAAATGCCTGTGCACACATGATAACCCACCTCCCCCCGCCTACTCAAATACACACTACTGAAATTTTTCTTTATGCAGGATGCGGAGGGCAGCTTTGACCGCGTGGTCCAGGTGCTCGATGAAGATGAGGGCGCTGGGTGGGACTTTCTGGCTGGACTGCTGAAAGGGGATGCGAGCGCGTTGGAGCTGTCACAGCATCCCTTTGTCAACCCTCCTTGAACATTTGAGTCCTAAGACGTCAAGGTGTTCGGTAGCAGCTGTCGGGCTCCCGGTTGTGTACTATTGCGTGCCCGTTGTACCCGTTGAGGCATCCCTCAAGCATTTAGGTGTTGTATGTGTGCGTTGAGGCATCCCAATGCAGGTGTTGCTGTTGTGTTGCACACTGAACTGGGAACTGCGTAAAACAGCTCACTCCTTCACAGCTCCAGAACAGATGACAGTCAATGTAGAGGGAGCATCAGTCAATGTGGACCTGGCCATCCTCTAAAACATTTAAAAACCATGCAATGTCATGTTACGTTAAAAACACGGTGTCTCTAGCGCACATTAGAGATGATCATTTTGAAGGCCACACAACCATCCAGCAACAGGCCGTGATGCTGCATTTCTGCAAGAGACATTAGAGCATTCAAACTGTGCAATGGTTCCCCTGCACCATCACCTGCGTCCAACCAAGTCTCAATAGCTGGAAAAACCTCCACTGGCCCAGACTCAAGAAGCTGCATAAGTTGATAGTCTACCCCAACCAAGCTCCGAGTGCCAAAGGGATCCAAGGGGTCAAGGTAACCTTGGCACCCCCCTGAAGACCTCAAGGCTCAGCACAAAGTAGGCACCCTTGAAGTAGAACTCGGTGCTCCTCAGACCAGCCTCGTCGTCCTTGGAATCCTTTGCCTTTGCTCTGAGTGCATCAAAGTCAGCTGCAGGGATCTTCCAGGTGTACTCTTCATGCAGCTTGCTGCTCTCTTGGCGTGGATTGCGGCCCCACTCTGAGCAGCCTGGTTTCTCGAAAAAGTTATTAGGGTACAGACCTTCTTCTCCCGCAATCACGTTCCAGGCCTGCAATACCCTGGTCATCCTGAACCATGCCACTTGGGTCAGGACAAGGAGGTGCATGGACTTGGAGACGTGCTTGATGCGGACGTTTCGCGACAGGGTGAGGAGGTTATCTTCACTGCAGCGCTTGCCCTGCAAAAGGAAGAACGTTCACAAAGCAAAAGCTTTGAATGCTGCAATAAACAGCAGAAGCTTAATAGTATCAGAACCAACTAGTAAAAATGTAAACCACATTTCCCTCCCACTTACTCATGTTCAATGTTGTGACACCTCTGCTAGCACTTTCTCACCAATTCCAGGCACCTGTCCAACTCATTCCAGCTGCAGGGCGGGCAACGGAAGAGCAGGCACACAGAAGCTGCCGCAAAGGGGGTATGACAAAAAGAGAAAAGCCGACACACCTGTGGGCCTTTGTACCAAAGGTGCAGCAGAACCACCACATCATCCACCACACCACAAAGCTTATCGATCTGTAGCCACAGAATGACAGCCAGCGCACACAGCTGTTTGAAGGCTTGCCACTCCTCTTCTTGTGTGACGACACGGTACATGTCTTTGAAGTTGCGCAGCAGCCACGCTTGGACTGCAGTGTTGACCTGTGAAGTACAGGATAGATAGCAAGACAAGTGAACCAAGACACACGCAGTGAAGGTTGATTCACCTCCAAGGGAAACGCGGATAGGAAAAGAAGCTGAGGCGGCTGCTTACTGGCAGCAGAGTTTGACAACTACCAGCAATGAGCGTGCTTAATTATGCAGAAAGGAACAGCCAGGCAGCTTTTAATCGCCTGATGCAAGGCAGGTGCATAGCTCGGACAAAAGCTGTGTGAAAGCATGCATTCCACCAAGAAGGCGTTTGGGTCATGCACAACCAAAGCCAATGGGTGCTACTCAGTCGCATCGACCCCTTGCATGGCTTCCCCTGTTTCTACTGTATGTAACTTCCTCCTCCTTCTGCACCTGAAGGAAAAAGGAGGGACAAGCAGAGAATGGCCTCACCTGTCCAAAAGCTTCGCTCTCGCGTACGTGCTGTGGCAGGTCCAGGAGTATGCCGTTCATGCTGGAAATCTCAAGCTGGTGGTGCTCAGGAGCGTGCTCTGCCAACCGTGCTAGTTCCCGCAGGCACAGTTCCACAACAAATGATGCCTGCCAGTGGTCTGCCCAACGAGCAGCCTGCAAGGAGCAGAGTGAGCGCAGAGACATGAGTCATTCAGTCTGTGAGATTAATGTGGCAAATGACGATCTGTCATCCTTTTTCAACTACTCCTCAAAGTATGACAAGGAGGAGCCAAGCAGCATGCTAAGCACAAGTTGATCACCAACCAGCTTGAACAAACTGTAGCATGAAACGGCAGTATGATGGTGCATTCAAAGAGCAGCAGCTGTGAGGCTGCTTACCTTGATGATTGGCCCCACAGCGCTCATCCCAGAGTTATCAGGCACCTCATCCACGGTGATCTTCTGCAGGTACATGGCGCGCAGGCATGCCTCCGCTGCAGCCAAGTCTTCATCATCTTGCACTTCAATCCTCACCTGTGGGAGCAGCAAATGAATGACAGAGCATTCAGCATTCAGACAACTCCCGCCTGTCTTGCACACGGAGGCTAAGCATACATGCACAGAGCTGTTCCCCACCAGCACAGAGCTGTCCCCCACCAGCAGCCCAGCGTTCACCAAGCGTTTGGACTGAAATAGACTTGCTGCAAGCTTCCTGCACACTCGTGAAAATGGGCCAGCAGGACTACCCACTTGCTGCCTTGCGCTTGGACCTGCGTCCTCTGACCACCGTGCAAACAATGCTTCGAAATATGAGCTGCATGTAGCAAGCACAAAGCGGTGGCCTGGGATGACCCGCATTGGGGCTTCTCCTTCATGAGGGACATGCTGGCTTTGGTGCTGGCTGGAGGGCACGTGTTCATTGTCGCTTTGAAGCTCCTTAGATTGAGCGCGCTCCTGTGCCTGCCCCTGCACCCTGTTTGCATGGGCTGCTGTGCTTGTTGCGAGTCATCCTGCTGCACTTGCTGGCACGCTGACTGTTGCCCCTGCTCAGGCTGCAATGGGGGCTGCGCTTCCTGCTGCTGTGCCTCTGCGCGCATGTGGGTTGTGACGGTCACAGCTTTGAGTTTGCATGTGATGGGAGACAACACATTGGCGGCATAAACAGCATGCACGATGCAAACCTGTGGAACACTGGAGCAAGCTCATGCGCTCATACACTTGCATGCGTGCAAGCGCTTGCACCCCATGCACCTGCAAATGGTCACCACTCACCCTGCAGCTTCTTCCCGGTGCCCTCCTCCTCCTTTTGGTCCTCAAGCACATCAGGAGGTTCGTGCGTTGGCCCCTGAATGAACACGATGTCCACATCTGCAAGCTTTCCCTGTTTCCACGCCCATGATGCGTTGAGCATTGCTTTGATTTAGACAATCGATCATGAATGGAACTTGCAGGTTGTTGCTGTGCGAGTGTGCAGAAAACCATTCCATTCGCACCCTAACTGTCTTGGTCAGTTGTGTCAGTTGCCTGGAGAGATTAGACGCACAGTTTCCCAGTGACAATTTCCTGCTCAGAAGGAAATTTGGTGTTGCAGCTTCTGTTACCAAATATCCTGTCACACACACGCACACACACCACAAAGTACACAAAGAAAACTGAAAAGGAAAGAAAGAAAAAAGAGAAGATTCAGGAGTGTAGGGGCTTGCGAGCAGCCTCCTTTCAAGCGTGTTTCTCACATTTTACATCACATTAGAGACAATCACTTTGAAAGCCAGACAGCCATCTAGCAACAGGCCATGATGCTGCATTTCTTCAAGAGACCATTGTTTGCTCAAACTGTGCACGGTAGCCCCTGCACCATCACCTGTGTCCAACCAAATCTCAGTAGCCTGAAAAACCTCCATTGGCCCGGACCGAGAAAGCTGCATAAGGTGATAGTCCACCCCAATCAAGCTCCGAGTGCCAAAGGGATC
>QFBH01000688.1:0-19944 GCA_004335885.1 Dunaliella sp. M2 | reverse complement strand
ATGGCAAGCATCAGTCCAGCCTGTTGAAAGTATTGAGCGAAGGACGAAAGGAGGGCAAATCACTACAGTGCATGAACTGAGCATGAGACCTAGCCACAGCAAGCCTCATATGAGAAATTGTGGAGGGCACAGGGAAAAGCAGACGGAGGGGGCAATTCACCAGCTGAAGGGCAGCGGAGCTTACCGTGCAGATCACGAAGATGTAATAGAGGAAGTCCACGGCTTGGGTGTGTGTGTGTGTGTGTAGGGGGGGGAGGGGGGGAGAAGGGGGGTAAATGAGTGGGTGCGTTGAATGTGCTGCAAAGAGCGGCTTCAAGAGTGCGCTGCTACAGCGCAGCAAGGGGTAACATGCACAAAGGTGTGTTGTTTGTTGATCCACGCAGTGCAGAGAGCATGCACAAAGGTGCATGGATGGCCTGCACGAACAAACACACTTGAGAAGTCCAGGAAGAGGAGAACGGACCTGACAAGGGTGCCGCCGATGAGGCTGAGCCGAGGCTGGAAGGAGAACAAGGCAATGCATCTGGCCGTCAGGAAGACCAGCGCGCCGGCCAAGATGAGCGTGTAGGCAGTCTGCATGATGGGTAAGCCAGGCGTGGGGGTTGGGGTTGGCAGTGCACTTAAAGTACCTTCTGCACACGCAATGGCAGGGCATATGGTGCAAGACTACGCGTGGACAATTTCTGTAGATGCAGCTTCAAAGCCCCGATGGTAGACTGGCTACGCACAGAGTACCAAGCCAACAGCAGCAAGCGCACTTTACCTTGATGTCGTACATGTAGGATAGGGTCCGGTACATTTCCTCTGTCCTCCGCAGGCCAGTCTGCAAGAAGTTCAAAACAGCACGTGTCTAGAAAAGAAGATCAGAGGTGATGCAGGGCTTCAAGCCAGCAACAGCACCAGACTGTTCTTCCACAGTGGCCACCCAAAGCACTAGAGTGTGCTCTGCGCACCTCATCCTCAAAGCCCACTTTCCATCTGCCTGGCTCGCCTGGCTGCCGCACACGGTCGGGACCAGGGAGCTCCTCAGGGTCTTCTTCGGGAATGCCACGCTTGAGCATCAGTGGATGAGCAGGTGGGAAGAAGGCGGAGTCATACACCTCATTCCTGCACCAGGGCAAAAGTTAGATTGCGGCATGACTGGTTTAGAACCTGGTCACAACAGCTCGGCACACTTCCGCGTGCAAGCCAGCAGGGTCAAGAGCTTCATGGAGCAGCTAGGTCACTTCCTTATAAGTGATGCGCACTGCTGTGGGCACACACCTGCGCTCAGTAGGAGCCTCATTTGGCTGGAGCCCAAAGCTGTACCAAAGAAGCCTGCAACAAGGCATGGTTTGACTTTCCATGTGAGTCTTGCTTGCAGAGGTCCCACAGATCAGCAAGCAAGCCAACCGGAAAAATCAAACTACGGCAAAATAAACCGACACAGAAGAAATGAAGAGCGTTGCACAAGAAGAAGTGGCACTTACAGTCCCATGCCACACCACAGGAACAGCGTCGTGATGATCTCGTAGATAATCCACCAGCGAGACATGGAGCTTCTGTAGAAAGGGTGGCTGTTCCTGTCATGTTTGTAGAACCGCCCCTGTTGGCGCAGCCACCCTGCAGCCAATTCAGTGGAAGACAAGTCCTCAGGCATGAGAGTACAAGCAAGGCTGCAGTAGAAGGATGACCTCTTGGGTCACTTGAATTCCTCAAGTTCACTACTGCAGGTTTGCTTTGAAATGAGAGCACTTCTGCCCGAGTATCCACTGCCATCACTGACTGGGAAGGAGAGCAACCCTGTGCGCTTGCGCTTTTGGCTGCGCTCAGCAGCAAGGATACGCCAAAACTGAGCTCCTCTCTTCCCCCTCACCTTTACCCAGTCGCCGTGTGTACTTGCTCTTGCCCTTCTTGCGCATCTCCTCATCAGTCTGGAGCATTGGGAAGTCACCCCCCTCCTTGTGGCCATGCACGTGCACGACCCTCAGGTTGCCTCTAGGAATTGGATGCTCGTCCACATCCTCATCACGGTAGTGCCGCCGAATGTGCTCTGCGCGTGCATGCGTGCCAACAGGGTCTGGTTGACTGGCTTTTACACAGCAAGAGGACATGTGCCAAGTTCCCTGTGGTATCATCTTTCTGCAGCTGTCACACCATTGACCCTCCCATCAAAGGGCTTGTGTAACAACTGTGGAAGTGGAGATAGACTTGCAGCAATAGCTAACAACATGCAGAACAGGAGAACAACTTGGTTGGCTGTCCGGGACTTCTGTCATATGCAGACGCACACACAAAAACAATCAGACGGAACGCACCCAGCTGATCCTCTTCTTCCTCTTCATCACCAAGGTCTGATGTGTTGGGAGAGGAGGGAATTTCACTACCAGAGGCACCTGCAAATGATGCCAACACTGCAACATTAAGCTTGCTCTAGTGGAATTGCTTCATGAAGCAGACTCCCCCTTCTGCCTCCCCTCTACCTTGGCTTATGCCACTTTGTGCCTGAATTGTTAAATACAGAGGTCCCCCAACAAGACCCGCTGTGGGCAAGGTGCACAGCCTAAATACATGAGTTGATGTGAGTGCACTCACTTGGGGGGCCAGGGAAGTCCAGGGCTTGTGAGGGCTGGGTTTCCAAGGGGGACGCCGTCAGTGGTGTGAGTCCGTTGCTGTACCCATTGTCAGAAGTGGCTGTCACGTCACTCGCCCCTGACCTCAGTTTACTCTGCAGGGCTGCCTCAGCTGGGCTGGGGGCATCACCATAAGCTCTGCAGGGGCAACGAAGCAGCTTTCCTGTTGCACCTTAAGATGAGGTGGATCGAGGTTCAATTCCTTGAACGCTGTGCATTAACTGAATAGAAAGCTTGACGGGTTCCTGAACCATCAAGCTTTGCTTCAAAACCCAAAGAACCCCTTTCTAAACTCAATTTTTAACAAACAAAATCACCACAAGATCTTGAGAGCAAGGTTTGCTTCCTCATCAGAAGTCTGCAATACAGGTTGAACAGGACAAACCAAAGTACCTTGAAGGAAGCTGTCTGCGCGCATACATCCGATTCATGGCATCAAGGCGCTTCATCTTCTTCAGTGCCATCAGCTCCTTCCAAATGTGCTTGCGGCGGCGCTTGGCCTGGTGTTACAGAAGTGCAAGGGTCCCTCACATTATCAATCAAGGTCACAGAAGAAGCAGATTGAAGACGGGGATCAAGATGGGTGTATGATGCCAGTGTGCATTTGGAACAGTGTTGTCCAAGCAAGCAGCTGCATCAGCATGTCTTGGCAACACAGCAGCATACATTGACCAACAGTCCTGAAGTTCTGCAGGCCAGGCTCACCGACAGACTCCGTTTCATTGCAGTGCTCACCTTGTATGAATCTACAATGTCCCACGCCGATGAACCCGCATACAGGAGCACAAAGAGAAGCAGCACGATGTCATTGGCCAGCCTGTTGGGCATGTACGGAGACTGCAGGCCTGCACTTGTGTAATCTCTGTGTTCGACTGTGCCCACAAGGATGGTCATGCGTATGAGGCCGGACTCATCCCATTTTGCATGCATCTCAGCGAGTCCGAACAGCTGCAAATCGGCTGAGAAGGTAATGACCTTGAACTGCATTGCAGGAGGAAGCAGGGAGAAAGGAGTGAGACTTGATGCGTGAGTGGCTTTAAAGGGGCGTACTTTCAAAAGGTTAGGAAGAACATGCGCGCCATAATCGTGTTGCAAGGCTGAGCACTGCGTGCTTGCGGAGCATGGGAAAAGCACCCAAAAGGGAAGGAACGTTTGCTGTTGCATGGAACCATGTACTCACATCGATCTCGGATGTGTAGAACGGGTCTAAGTACACTCCTTCTTTCAAGTACTGGATGAGCCGGCTGAGACGGGAGGATTGCAGGTTGATGTCGATGATGACAGGGTACACATTGTCTCCGTATCTGTCAGTCAGTCCTGCAGGACAAGCAGGCGGGAAGTCACTTACCATGTTGAGGCTCTTGCTCCTCTAAGTGGGGAATGCACCCCAAAAATCTCAGCAGGAAGACACACCTAACTGCACCTCAGAACTCATGATGTGTGCTGCAGTTGTGCACCATGCACTGCAACATGAAAAGGAGCAACCTCTGAGAGTGCAAGCATCCTACCGTGCACTGCTTTTGGCTGAAAGCCGTATGGAATTCCATTCGGATTCAGCTCCCGTGACCCCTCGCTCGTATTATAGTAGTCCTCTGGCTGGTTGGCCACCTGCTCATGGCAATGGAGTGAGGTGAGAGATACGCTCGATAACGTGAGCTTGTGAGGATGAATGGCCCCAGGAAGGGGGAAGGACTGTTTTTGTAGGAGCACTGGCTTGACCAAAAGGACACACACAGCTTATAATTGGAAAAGGCCAGAGAGGAAAGAAAGACGGAGGCCATCCTACGTTCTTACCACTTGATCAAACAGTGTGGACTGGTTTATGAATGCCGGGTCCACGCCCACCCATGGTGCTGGTCCTCCCCGGATTGCTATGCCGGAGCTCCCCGTCCGCAGAGCTTCAACCCGCGCCTCATTACACTCAGCCCCAAGATCCTCAGCAAGGCCTCCTGGGATACAAATGCGCTCGTAGCGAGAGCCGCCTGGGACTAAGTCTGCTGGAGGGTACCGGCCCTGCAAGGCGATGCAAGGTTGCGCAGGGGTTGTTGGGGCAGGCTGAGCTTACCACTGGCCTTGGAAAGCAAGAGTAAAGAGGGAGATGACTCAGGTTGGGATGCTTGAAGTCCAGAGTACTGCAGCACCTTGCAAGAAAAGCCCCCACCAAGATGAGCTAGCGCGTCCACACTGTCCTGCTGGAGAAGCAAGCTATACTTCTACAAACAACGCTCGTGCACCTGCAGCAGGTAGCCTCCTGTCAGGATCTGGTTGGAGTGGATGCCTATAATGCGCCTCAAGCCCGTATCAGATGACCCATCCGTTGAACCTTGGTAGTCTCGCAGAGACAGCGTTTCATCGTTCTGTGGGTAATTTGGCAGGTCAAGTAGGTGCCTTAGGACCTTGAAGTGGCGGGAGCTTCACAGGACAGTGAACCTAATGGCCAGCATGGAAGCTTGGGAGCACCTTCTCTTTCCCCTCAAAGTAAAGCTGCATGCCTACCTCTGGGTACCCCATCCACTCATTTGTAAGCAGCTTGCGATGGCTGCCTCTTGCGCTGCTGAGCTGTCCAAAGAAGCTGTCCACACCCTCTGCTGCTTGAGCATCTGGGGATAAAAGCACGAATGAGTGAAGGAAGTAAGGAAGAGGGAGGAGAGAGCGTACACTTGCAAAACAAGATCTTGAACTCATTACACCTCACAATGCATGACAGCAAGACTGAGAAGCACGACTGAGAAACATAGGCAGGCAGAATGGCAGCAAGGCACGCAAAGTAGTGGCCAGCCTCAAGCCACTCCGCACCTGGAAGCTGTACATCCTCATCTTTATAGTCACCAGGGTCATCGCTGCCAGTGACGAAGAAGAACCGAGTGGTAGCCCCGCCTCGCCTGTCCTCGACGCAGCTTGTGTTCGCCAAAAAGCCACTGACATCCGTGCCCCCATCACCATCTAGATCAGGCAGCCCCTTGCGTGGAAAGCGGTTGATACTGGATTCTGATCCTAGCTGCCCCTGCAGCTGCTGAGCTATGCCCGCTCTGCGGATGAAGCAGAGAGAGGGAGAATTACAGCGGGTTTGAGTTATGAGCCTTTGTCTGGGTTTGAAAAGAGCTAGAGCAGGGTGACGCACAGCTCTTGCGCATAAAGACTAAGTTCTGCTGTCTCACCTGATTCCTTCAGACTGCGCGGAACCCAAATTCACGATCTGGGTGAGTGCTCGAGTAAGCTGGGCTTCAAGCTCGGTGAGTCTTGTTGTGATGTTGGAGACGTAGTCCAAGTGGAAGTCCAAGAAGTCTCGGAACTGTGCCGAATGAACAGTATGGAACTTGATGAAGTGATGTTTGGCACGGGTCTTGCTCAGCAAGCTTAGTATGGGAACTTAACGGGAAGGCATGAAAAGCATCTGGCCATCAGACAAGACAGAAAAGGCTTGTAGCGGCATGATGCAACAGTGCGGCCTCCGAAGGGTTTTGAGTGAGCGCACATTTGTAGAGGGTTCACGATGGCTCACCTTCTCTTCCAAGAAATCATCTGTCTGGTTATGGATGTCAAATGTGTCTTGAACCTTGGACACAATTTCATCCATGCGAGTCAGCAAGTTTCTGGACTCGTCTTCCATTTGGGACAGCGAACCAGCACCTTGCTGGATCAGGGCTTGCTCAGTATCACTCGCGTTCCTGAGGCACGCATGGGATCATCAGCACTGTGAGCTCAAGTTCAAGGAGGACCATGAATTTGCCATCATCATCTGGGGAGGTTCAGAAGTGCAGCGGAGCACCTCTGGGCTGCTGGGATGCCCTTAAAGCACCTTCAACAGGCTTGCAAACAGACCCCAACTTACGTGAGGGCAAGGCAGAACGGTGTGGCAGCATCAGTAACATTTTCTTCTGGCGGCCTCAGCTCGACTTGCAGAAAAGGTCCAAAAACGCCTGTGCACAAGAGGTAGCAGAGTTTGAGGGGTCTTGCATGACAAGGGCCGAATATGATGTGTGAAGCTTGCAAGGAAAGACTTGCCATTAAGAGCCTACATACATGGAAGCGGCATCTATGACCTACCAGCACTTTGAGCAGCAGCTACACACAAGCATCCTTGAGTCGCACCATTTTCTAGATTGTAGGTCCTGGACTCGTCGATCAGTCTGTCGATGGGTGTGCCCAGGAATGTAGGGTTGAAGCTAACGTCACAGGGGCACCAGTCTTCGAGCGTCTCATTCGTTCCTCTGCGGGGACCCCCCGAGAATTCAGGATCTCCCTCCGTACAACCCACCTGCGTTCCAAGCCACCCCATGAAGTGTCAAGACTCTCTTGGAGCTGAGGAAAGGCCTGCCAGTGAACGCAGGTTCCACAGTGCGTTATACCCAAGCTCATAGGTCAGCTACAGCACATTCCTGTAGCATCAAGCATCTCACCCGGAGGTTGATGTAAGCCTCGGCCAAGCACAGTGGCGGCATGCTGTCTTCACCGCCACTCCCAGGGTGCACTCTTTGCCCAGTCACGTTCAAACTGGACAGTTCTGCCTGCAGGGCCAAAGCCGCAGGGAGCAGTCATTACATTTGTGAGCCGCAGTCATAAGCCAGCAAGGTGCAGTTTTGTTATTGCATGCATTTTTGCAAGCACTTGACTGGCTGCTTAAGGTGTGTCCTGCTGCCAGCACAACAAGCCATACCACGTGAAAGCAGTATGCTTGAGTGCAGGGGAGTGCTCACCAGTTGGATGATGGGAGGTCGAACACCAGCTGCATCCAAGTACCCATAACCAGGGGATTCGTCACGAGGGTCCGTGAACAACTGCAAGAAGGCAGGATGTACAGGATGAGCAAGTCAGTACCTGCACTAGCGCTTGAGAAGCAGAAGTTGGACAAGCCCAACGCAAACAGCAGTTCAGAGGCTCACAAAAGCTACTTTTCCCATGCCAGAAGCACCCACCTGCTGCTCAACAGAGCTTTGCTCTGCCTCACAGCTCACAGCAAACTGCAGGACGATGCTGTACTGTGAGCCTGCTTGCACTCTCAAGAGCAACAGGGCATAGCTTTCGCGCGCCAAGCTGTCGGTGGCCTTGTATCTGCAGGTGCAGACGACAGGCTCAGGGTAAAGAGGCTGTCTAAGTCAGACTGCAGCAAAAAGCAAGCAGCTAGCATGGACACATTTCACACGTTAATCCCTATGGCTCCCTCTAACATGCACAAGGTTACCTCATTCCGCCAGGAAGCTCAGGTCAATAGACAGAATTGCTACATTCTGATTTCTGATTCCTTCGCGCTGTGTTTTTAATAAAGCGATAAGTCTGGAAGCAGAAGAACTGTGTTGCCACAGGACCAGCCAGTGTGCTGCTTACCTGATTGCATAACGGCCTGGTTTGCCTGCAGTGAGCACGAGAAGTGGAGGCATTATAGCTACACTCCCAAGGACTTGTTAGGTGCATGCACTCTTACAGACTATATAAATAAAAAGGTGCACAAAACGCAAGCCATTGCATGAAATGTGCAAGCAAAATCCTGCCAGCAGGGTGAGCCATTGCCAATGACTCACATTGTCCTCTTTCAGCCTGCAGCGGAGAGCATAGGTCTGTATCGCAGTCCTCAACTTCTTCATCCACCTCCCGGCCAACAGCTGTCAGGTCTTGGACGCGTGACTGCACCTGGTTTGCCCAATCCGGCCAACTCAGGGACGCATCAACGCCGTCAGGGCAGTAAGTGGAGGAGTACACGCTGACATTCTGGGCCTGTGAACAAACAAAGCACAGAGCGATAAGGAAGATGGGTTGGTTGCGGTAGGAGAGTAGAACCAAGGTGCCACCACCCAGCAGGCCGGTCGTTTGGGCCAGCCGACAGCTGTTGCTAGTGCACAGCAAACCTGCAGCATACTTCACTTTTTAAGCAATTCCAGTAAGGCGCAGTAGATGGTGTAAACCAGATTACAGTGTTGGGGCATCAGTGCACAGAACCAAGCTTCAGATTACCGACAGCATGTATGCCCTGCTTGCCTCTCTGCTTACCAGTGCATCACTTGCACCCACACCACACTCAGTCGTGCCTCCACGGCAGGGGGAGATGTAAGGGGTGGACCACCCGCTGCCAGGGGTGTTTCCCTGAAGGCGGAAGGAAAAGCAGCTAAAATGAGCAAACTCGGGTGCTTAAACTAGAGGAACGTCTGCACGAACAATGCAGCAGAATACCACCGTATCGGTGCTTCCACACCTTCTCAACCACTCAACTCTCGCCCTGAACTCAGGGCATGTGCACTGTTCTTATGTAGCAACAGGATAGGTAGATATCAACAAGCTTTCCATATAGCATGCATCAGTATACTGTGCAGGAAGACGGCAACGTACCACCGAGAAGCCGTAGGGCCACTCCAGCTCTCTGGTGGTAGTCACGATTCCTCCCTCATCGCCTGCGCTCTGTAACAGCTGTCGACCAGTGCTGATGCTGGAGCTCAGACTGAAGCTGGCAGTTGCCTCAGTGTCAAACTGCAGGAGCTTGCGTCCAGGTCCCCCCCCTGCAACACCCTCCAAGGGATCTCCAAATTCAAAGGAGAAATCAGGCGCAGCTTCCAGCTCCTCTACAGGTGGCCTGCCGAGCTCATTGTAGGTCTCACAATCCACCTGTGGTTGTAGTCGCCCGTGGCACAGGTCGGTGTGCTGAGCACTCACAAGCCAGCTACAATGCATAAGCTGCGCAGCAGTCGGCCACGTGCTGAAGGAAGCCTTCTGAGAAACAAAGTCCTTGCTACAATTGTCTATCCCCTGGAGTCTTTTCAAAAACTGCAAGACGCTTGTTGAGGCTACCCTTTGGAGGAAGGTAGTGAACAAATGATGTCCATCTCCCTCACCGGCACGCAGATGCCCTCGCTATCATCATCTTCCTCATCTTCAGGAGGACAGAAGCTCTCGCCCTCATTCTCACAAGGGGAAGTAATGGACACATCCCTCGTGACTTGTGCTGAGTCCCCCGTTGGGAGGGTGATCACAAAACGAATGCCGAACGAGTCGCCCACTTCACGCTCTTCAAGAGGTGGAAGACACCCGTCGACGCCTTTCCTGGTAAACAAATGGTCAGGGCAGTCCTCGTTGCAATCCTCTGGCGGGCATGCTAGCACCTGTGAAGCGAAGAGGTTTGGGGGAACAGCTGCCACGCTCAGAAGCAAGTGGGACTTGTGTAAACACAGCACAGCACAAGAGGAAAGATGTCCCTCCCAAGGGACGCTCAACAAACCAAGACAATTATCACAACGCATCTCACTGGGCAGACCTGTTCAGTTAGAGAGGTTGGGTTGTTCTCGGTCCCAGCAGTTGCGCCTGGCTCGCATGGCACATCAGAGCCACTCTGACCACCTTGTACTTGCCAGCATGCTACGTATGGCCGGCCCTTGGGCACAGAAACCAAGGGATTGTCCTCTCCTGCGAAAGAAAAGACATTTAACCTTCTTCCACCACTGGTGGCAAGTATGACAAAGCCTAGGGGCGCACAATCATGTAGACACAGCAAGGGCTCCCTTGACGAGCTCTCAAAAGGGGCTGCAGCATACACCATCAGCATACAGCACGTGCCAGCAGTGCCCATCCAGACACAAAGCAATCAGCTCACACTTACCTGGGATTCCCTTCAATGAGATCACAGGCTGCCCTCCTTTTATTGCCTCAGAGGAGTACAATGGGCAGGTGATTTCATCTGCAAGCCCACAGCAATTAGATTTTGTGTTAGGCAAGAACAGCGCAGGCATCAATTATTTAAAACAGTAACAACGGAGAGCTCGTGCTTAGCATTCATGGTTTGTTGCTCACCATTCACACACACGCCAGCATCACACAGGGCTTCTCCTGGCTGACAGACGGCCGTAACTTGCACATCCCGCTGAATGGGGCCCACAGTGACACCGCGCTCATTTGTCACCTGAGCACAATGGAGGAATTTGTGAGTGCAAGGGAAGAAGCATAAGAACAATGGAAGGAGGGTGAGCAAGCTTGCTGCCAGTGCTCTGTAGGGAGGTCAGCAGGGGCATGCAGTTACTCCAAAATTGGAATTATTGCGGGTACGCAAGCAGACAAGGTGCGCACCTGGAAGAAGATGTGCCATGTCCCAGCTCCTGGCCCTTCAGGGAACTCTTGAATGGTGCTCAGGCCACACTCACTCAGGTCAGCATCTAAGAAAGAGAGACCTGAGGAGCCTTGGGCAGCCAGGATCTGCAGTTGCACCAAGCATCCCGATTGAGAGGAAGTCACACAGCAACCAGGGGTTTCACGACAGTGCCAGCTTGGCATGCAAGCATGGACAAGGTGTGCACACATGTGCATGCGCATGCATCAAGTGCTCAGTGGCAAGCACAGCACCCATGTTGACGCACCTCGACGCCGGTGGCTGAGTCAAACGAGCAACTGAATGTCACCCTATCCTTGATGTCGGTGGTTGTCTCAGTACCGTTGGCCAGTGTCAAGTTGTTGATGGCAGTAACACCACTGCAGTAGGTAAAGGAACCGGACGTTTCACATATGCATCCAGGGTCATTGAAATTGTGGGAAAAAAGTTCAAATCAAGTTCAGCACAAACAGAGCACCTCCAAGCGTTGCCCTGGCACACATCCGTGGAAGACCTCACCTGTCGCAAGGCTGCTGCGTCTCATTGCCAGAAGTGCCCCTCGGAAAGCAGAACCTGTAGGGAGTGCCCAGCGGCACTTCCACCTGCTCGTCCCCATTGAGCCGTATCTGGGGGGTTGCTCCCTCAACAGCCGTGTCTGCAGCAAGCGGGAGCACAGGGTGTTTTCAAGCTTCGCACGGAAAACGGATCACGAAGAAAGAAAAAGGCATACCTTCCCAAAAAGGACTTTTATCATCGAGGACATGGATTGCACTGCCACAACAATCAGACATGCATCTTGAGCACCGCGCTTAAACTTCAAACGAGCAGCAACGGCTCCTTCAACTCCACACAGTGGCTATCACATACCGCTCTCAACATCATCCCCAAGGAGGACACACACGCCCTCTGATGAGCAAAAGAGGCCCTCCGTGCCTTGGCAGATCCTTTCACTCTGCAGGGTTGGAAGCATTCGAAGCGTAACACGGAGGTTTAAAGTCAGCATATCAGCATTGAAGCTAACGCATAGCTACATTCCTCAGAGGGGTGACTTTTAAAAGTGCGGAGTGCCTTGACCTCAACTGGTCATCACAAGGACATCACTTTACATGCGCAGGCTGTGTGCTAGGGACAAGAGGCAAAGTTCAAGACAACAGACTACCAGCTGCAAAGCAGCTCATACTTCAATTCCAGGCTTCAGTCTCTGACTTTGCACAAGGTACTCACGCTTTCGCACACAACGTTAATCCTCAGGGCTTTGGGTGTTGCCTCATTCCCAGCATCATCGGCTGCGGTGTACTTGATGACGTAGGGCTCGCTCGTGGGCCGGCTGATGTCAACTGACAGCCGACCCCCCTCTGCTGTCTGCACCACCTCGCCCTCTCCATTGAACAGCAGGCGTACAACCTGTGGCAGGTTGGTCGAACGCGAAGGAATAGCCCCTCTGCTGCAGAAGCCCCCTTTATGCACCTAGATGCAAGGCCATTGCCATTTGCATTTGAGCAGCCTTTCACAAGGACCTACACACAATTCAGACATCAAAGTAGAAAGGCGAAGCTCAGGGACTCACCGTCACTGCATCGCTATCTTCGTCCTTAACGGACACACCAGAGTCCAGCCAAGAAGAGCCAGGCTGGACAAGCAGGTCGATTTCTAAGCCGTCCAGAATTTCATCAGGATTATTAGGGTCCGGGATCTGTGTCTCTTGTGAGGTTACGGCGGATGACGGTTGTTGCAGGTTCAGCGTCGGAGGATCATTCGAGCGGTCAATGCTCCGTCCTTGAGCCTGACCATGGAGGGCGTGAAAGGCATATGAACATTTGAACATGACTGTCGAAGAAGAGCACACAGGAAGAGGACATGGGTAAAGAACTGATGCATCTCAACCTCATTATTGGCTGTGCTGAAACATGGCAAGGATATCCCTGTTCCAAAGGCATCTCAAACAGGATGATGCATGCCGCCCATGCTGAACACAAAGGAACACTTCCTGATTAAAGATTGCCCATCTAGGGGCTGCAATCAGTAGCACTGTTGCATGCTTGCTTACCATTGTGGTAGCTGAGGGTGGTGGTGGGGGCGCAGGGCAGCCGTCTAAGGCGCAGAAAAGCCCGTCTATTCCCTCGCAGGTGCTCTCACTCTGCAGGCAAGACAACAGTGGGGGGCATGCTTAGGGCCCTGATGCAGCTTGATGTGCAGGTGGAGGTGACCATGAAGACTGGTAAGCAAATGAGCACAACCTCTGTCACACATTCTTGGGAGCAGGAGAATATGCCTAGCACTCACCGGCCCACAAGTGACATTGACTATCCGCGCTTTCGGTTCTGCCCTGTTGCCCACACTGTCTTCCGCCGAGTATCTGATGACATAGGAACCCAGGATAGGTTGGCTGGTGTTCACAGTGATCGACTCCTGGCTGCCCTCAGCTGTCTGCAGCAGTGTGCCATTACCATTGTACAGCTCACTTGTGACCTGCGAGCAAGCATGGCAGAACTCTGTGAGTTCAAAATTGCCTTTGCTTACTGGGCACAGCGCTCACAACCACTGAGCGCTAGCACAAGCACGTGACTTGGTAAATCCTGAACTATCCTAAACCCTAAACTCTGCAGGCTGTTGCACTCACTGTGACTTCGTCGCCTTCAGCATCCTCAAAGCTCACACCCGGGTCCTGCCAGTTACTGCCTGGATTAGCTAGAATCCTGGTCACTCTGCCATCCAGTAAGACATCAGGGTTCTCAGGGTCGGGGACCACAGCATCCTCTGATCTAAAAGCATCCGCGTCCTCTTGCACGGTCAACGTTGGTGCGACATTGGGAGGAGGGGGTACGGGTGGAGTGGGAGGGCTTGGCGTGCTTGGGGATGGGGGAGGTGGGGTGGGGGGGGGACTGGGAGAGGGGGGGCTGGGGCTTGCTGCGGAATGGAAGGTTGCAGGTTGCAGCAAATGGGTAAGAGCAAGCCCAGGTACCTTGTAAGCCAGGCCTATCCAGCGGACAAAAGGAGGACTGGCTTTTCTGGCACACTGTGAGGACTGACTTGATTAAATGGTTAGAGCTTTCACAAAAGATGAGCAAGCTTTGTACTGGTATAACAAGTACTTACGTGGACGCAAAGGTGGCGGTGGGTCACCTGTGAGCGAGAAAGGAGATGTGGTGGCAGGGTAAGTTCAAATGAGCGTTGAATGAATTAGAATGTTATTCAAATAAAAAAAGATCCCGAACCAATCTGTGAGATCCTTTCCTCCAATCCATGCTGCCAGCTAGACCACAGTCCCAGACAGCAAGGCACAAGGATGAAAGCTACGTACTTGGCAAGGGTGGTGGGCTCGGGGGTGGTGACGCCCTGTGTCAGCACCATGAGTGGGAAGCAACAGTGTGATGCAAGAGCATGCCAGCATAAGAGCATGCTTGAGCATGCATAAGATGATATGATGTGCACAATGAAGGTTTAAACAAGCAGGTCTTGCAGCGAGCTTTCCCACTTCACCAGTCCTAATTGCTGCATTGAGCTGTCTCAGGAGCAAATTGCTTATGGAATGGAACAGGCCACACACATGCAGGTAAGCTGGATGTTGGCAGCACTTACGGCGGGGAAGGAGGGGGGGGGTCGGGAAGCGGTGGGAGCGGTGATGTTCTGCAGGGTCCCATGATGAGAGAACAGATGAGAACAGGGCGCTATTGCAACAAAGACCATGCAAGCTTGAATTTACGCGCAGTAGCATGCACATACGGTGCTCCGATACTTACAAAGCATTGATCCGAGCGCATGAAATTCCACCTCACATGTCAGCCGTAAAACACCACCCGTGGAGTAGCTTAAGCCACTCCCAGGCACAGACCAGGAGGTTGCAATGTGGAAACTTTGCTGAAGCAGGGAAGCAGGAGAACAGAAGCAGGGGGCTTGTTACAGCACTCACGGTGGGGGAGGTGGCGGTGGACTGGGATGAGGTGGGGTTGGCGATGGCCTGTTCAGGGCATGGGGGGGGGGGAAGCATGTTTGTGTCTGTGTTGCAAAACCAAGTAAGCATGATGCTGCTGCATGCACACAACATCTGCCCATTAAAGTCTCCAAATGTGAACATAAGCATGTATCCCCATGAAGCTTCCCATGAGCTCCAACAGCCTGCAGGGACATTGCTCAACCGCAAAGTCACTCATAGCGTGGCCACTCTGTAGGCCGTGTGAGGAGCAGCAGCTAATGGAATGAGTGGGATGTGTACCAAAGCAGGCGTGCCTGAGGCTCCCAGCAGGACTTACGGTGGGGAAGGTGGTGCAGGACTGGGAGGGGGTGGAGGTGGTGATGGCCTGTGGATAATGGGATGATGGGTGAAAGGCAGTGTGCTCCATAACCAAGCAAGCGCAAGGCAATGCTGCACGACTCACACAAAGTGCCCCTAACTTCCACGCAAGCGCAGGCCAAAGCTTTCCACCGCAAGAGCTGGCTGCTGCTCAGCCCGCCTCGACTACAGCAGCAGCTGCATTGTCTGCTGCAATATGGGGCTTCTGTTGCAGTAAGCGTGTCTGCTAGATGCCTTCAACAGGACTTACGGTTGAGGTGATGGCGGTGGACTGGGAGGAGGTGGGGGAGGCGATGGCCTGTGTAGGGCACGGGGAGCAAGGCATGTTTGTGTTTGTGTTGCAAAACCAAGCGAGCATGCTGCTGCGAGCACAAAACATCTGCCCATAAATGTCTCCAAACGTGAAGATAAGCATGTATCCCCATGAAGCTTCCCATGAGCTCCAACAGCCTGCAGGGACATTGCTCAACTGCAAAGTCACTCATAGCGTGGCCACTCTGTATGCCGTGTGAGGAGCAGCAGCTAGAAGACTCTGATGGAATGAGTGGGATGTGTACCAAAGCAGGCGTGCCTGAGGCTCCCAGCAGGACTTACGGTGGGGAAGGTGGTGCAGGACTGGGAGGGGGGGGAGGTGGTGATGGCCTGTGGTTGGGATGATGGGTGGAAGGCAGTGTGCCCCATAACCAAGCGAGCGCAAGACAACACTGCAGCTCACACAAAGTGCCCCTAACTTCCACGCGAGCACAGGCCAAAACTTTCCATCACAAGAGCTGCTCAGTTATAACGCCTCAATTACAGCAGCGGCAGGATTGTCTGCCGCAACACGGGGCTTCTGTTGCAGCATGCGTGTCTGCTAGGTGCCTTTTTCAGGACTTACGGTTGAGGTGGCGGTGGTGGACTGGGAGGAGGTGAGGGTGGCGATGGCCTGTGCAGGGTATCGTGAGAGTGAATCACAATCGTGTCGCACAAGAGTGCAGATGCACAAAATGCTCATTAGAGAACAGAATGCAAGCGAGCAATGGCGGACTGTCCACGGCTTAGCTACATGCAGCACAGGTATTTGAAACGTGATGGCAGACAGCAAGGGAAAGGAAACGGTGAGGCATCAAAGCAGGAATGCTTGTTACAGCACTCACGGTTGGGAAGGCAAGGGTGGACTGGGAGGGGGTGAGGGTGGCGATATCCTGCGTGTGATAGGATGAATGAATGGGATGAATTCGCTGCCAGACCATGCAAGTGCACAATGACAACACAGCATGCATACATGCTTGCTTGAGAGCTTCAAGAAGAGTTGACCTTGAATGAGAAGACTCTGCTTCAATGAAGCCATCCCTTGTCAGCAGCAGGTAGCAATGGATACGGCAGTGAGCCCTTGTTGTAGTAGGTGTCTGAGATGCCTCCAAGAGCACTTACGGTGAAGGTGGTGGCGCAGGACTGGGAGGGGGCTGGGGTGGCAAGATGCTGTGTGGTGTAATGAGTGGAAGGCAGAGTTGTTTGCACAACCATGTGCACACAAGGTGATGCTACAACATGCGCGCACTAAGAGCTTGCATGAAACTGTGCATCCAGTTACACAAAGTGTATGTGAATGAACACCGACTACATTTGGTCACAAAGGACCATGATAATGACCAGATGTCAGTGGTAGCCACTATTTAGATCTGCAGTACAGACAGTTGCAGATGTGATAAGAGTTCCTGCCAGACCAGGCTTGCCGTATGCTTCCTAAAACACTCACGGATGAGGAGGACTGGGTGGAGGTGCGGGTGGCGATGGCCTGTGCAGGGTATTGTGAGTGTATAGCACAATCATGTCGCACAAGAGTGCAGATGCACAAAATGCTCATTAGAGAACAGAATGCAAGCGAGCAATGGCGGACTGTCCATGGCTTAGTTAAATGCAGCACAGGTATTTGAAATGTGATGGCAGACAGCAAGGGAATGGAAACGGTGAGGCATCAAAGCAGGAATGCTTGTTACAGCACTCACGATTGGGGAGGCAAGGGTGGACTGGGAGGGGGTGAGGGTGGCGATATCCTGCGTGTGATAGGATGAATGAATGGGATGAATTTGCTGCAAGACCATGCAAGTGCACAATGACAACACAGCATGCATACATGCTTGCTTGAGAGCTTCAAGAAGAGAACACAGTTGACCTTGAATGAGAAGACTGCTTCAATGAAGCCATCCCTTGTCAGCAGCAGGTAGCAATGGATACGGCAGTGAGCCCTTGTTGTAGTAGGTGTCTGAGATGCCTCCAAGAGCACTTACGGTGAAGGTGGTGGCGCAGGACTGGGAGGGGGCTGGGGTGGCAAGACCCTGTGTGTGGTGTGATGAGATGAAAGCAGAGTTGTTTGCACAACCGTGCACACAAGAAGATGCTACAACATGCACACTCACAGCACGAGCACATGCAGGCCAAACTTTATACCGCAAAGATGCGCCACAGATCAGTCACACCGCCTCAACTACAGGCAGCTGACTGCCTGCAGCTTAAGGTGCCTGTTGCAGCAGGTGTGTTTGCAGGATGCCCTTTTGCAGCACTTACGGTTGGGGAGGAGAGGCTGGTGATGGCCTGTAAATGGAAGGAGGAAGGAGTGGATGGGATGAGTTGTATTGCAAGACCATGCAAGTGTGCAATGACAGCGCAGCATGCTGTGCACATATGTTTGTTTGAAATCTTTGATAACACAGTTGATCTCTGAACCAAAGAAGTCTGCTGCAATGCAGCCATCCCTTGTCGGCAGCAGTGGATATGCAGCGAACAGCAAGACCAGTCACACCAGGTGTGCTTGCTGTATGCTCCCTAAAACACTCACGGGTAAGGAGGACTGGGTGGAGGCGGAGGTGGCGGCAATGGGGGAGGTGGGAAAGTGATGTTGACTAGGGTGTTCTCGATGTCCGCAAACTCAACATATCCTTTGAAGTACTCTGGCCACCACTCCAAGCCAGACACGTTTTCAGGCACAGCAAAGCGGTCTGTCCAGAAAAAGTCATCCTTGCCCCTCAGCTCCACAGCTGCACAAGCAGTACAGGATCAGAGAAGAACGTTTGGTGTCATAGGATTGATGTGCTGTATGCCACATGCACAGAATTAAGGCAACAGCAGCAGCGTACAGAGCAAATGCTTCCTAAATTAGCTGCAGGGGAATGCTGCTAGGCTTGCCCAAATACATTTCAGCAGCTTGGCATTAATGCCCTGCACTCACTTGCAATCCCAGCAGGCACGCCACTGTTTATGAAATAATTGTTGAAAGCACGAATGGCGTTCAAGCCAGCAGCTGTCTGGTCGTAGTCAGGGCGCCCAACAACAGCTCCTGTGGCTCCTTGCCCAGTCTGGCACTGGTCTAGGTCCCAGTCGTCAATGCCATGGCACCCATCGTCACAAATGAGCCGGTATGCGTCATAGTCCTGCACATGTGTTAGAGGTTTACCGTGCCTGCGTGGTCATCTGCAATCACGCTTGAGAGATCTTTGCTCGCCTGAGTAACAGCGTAAACCATTACACCAGTGAGTCATGAAGCCTGCCAAGAGAGCCAGACAGAACAGAGTGTCCACACACCATTTTCTCCTTGGCGTCACTCTGTGTCACATCGTAAATCCCATACTGCTCGCCCAGATAGTGCAAGAAGGTGAGATGCTTCACGAAGGCGATCTCTCCAGCGTTTCCCTGGCTGATGCACTTAAAGGCCCCGTAATCATCCTGTGTGTGGGAGATGGAAGATCATGAGTAGAAGAAGTTGTGTGGGAAACCAAGCTTGCTTAATGAACTTGCCAACATTTGCCACCGTACTTCCTGAGGCAATGCATAGTGCGCCATAAAGCTTTGCTTGAACACCTCGGGATCATCAAGCAGAGCTAGCACTGATCTCTCACTCACCGCAAACTCGTTCTTTGCTGAGTCGTGGGAGCAGGGGTCATCCTGGCAAAATGGGAGAGAAGAAAGGAGTGAAGAGGGGGAACAGCGCGCTCTGAGGGGTTGTTTTGGGGGATCGGGAGACGAGGCAACAAGAGCAAACTTCCTACCTACTTGCATTTCTAATTCCCCCCTGCTTGAGCATTCGGTGTAGCAAGATGAAACTACTGCTCACCACATTGTCAGCAGTAGAGCACAGTTCGCAGAGTGGTGCATAAGTCCCGCCTCCCTGTGCTGGGCCATTGAGGGTGGTCCTGCAACGCAAACCATAGGCTGACACTGTGTCATTTGCATTGTTAACATGAAAGGTGAGCCAACTTGCACGCCCAACATGTGCTCAAGCCACTGCAAATGCCATGAGCAGTGTCAGATGTTGCTCACTTGGGACATGCACCCATGCAAATCCTGTGCGCTAAAGGAGGTGGCCTTTGTACGCGTTGTACTGTAGAGCAGGAAACACCTCTTTAAGTCGTACAACACATGGGCAGAAGTCCAGTGCACTTGTGTCTGCCACCACTCACCCTGGTGCACAGACTTCACCAAAGAACTCAGACACGGTGTAGGCGTCCACTGTTGCGTTAC
This sequence comes from Dunaliella sp. M2, assembly GCA_004335885.1. Taxonomy (NCBI): domain Eukaryota; kingdom Viridiplantae; phylum Chlorophyta; class Chlorophyceae; order Chlamydomonadales; family Dunaliellaceae; genus Dunaliella; species Dunaliella sp. M2. The sequence goes on along the minus strand of QFBH01000688.1, from coordinate 479 downwards.
CACTCGGATCTTGCTCAGGTGAGATGATGCCTTGTCTTTTCATTTTGTCACTGCAATCAGAGACCCACCATTGGTTAACTGATTGGGCAAAGGGAACAGTGCACACGGCACTGGCAGGATATCATGCAGGCTGCTTTCATCTTCATAATGATTCAGAGAAAACCCGCCCTGCTGAATCATGAGTGCAACATCATGCAAAGCTAGCAAAGGGTGGATGTACGTTTCAGGGGTGCCACGAGGAGACCAGATGCTTACACAGCTGGTGCAGCAAGCTGGTTTGTGAGGCCAGAGGAGAGCAGTGAGCACGGCTCAGGCACTCACTAAGGGAATACCCAGCCTGCTCCGATGCGGAAGCGCCCATGGCAGGTGTTCTTGCCCTGCAAGCGTGGTGTGTGTGTGTGTGTGTGTGTGTGTGTGTGTGTGTGTGTGTGTGTGTGAAGGCAATTGATGCAGACCCTTTCTTTCTCAATCTCGCGCTT
>QFBH01000685.1:1985-26082 GCA_004335885.1 Dunaliella sp. M2 | reverse complement strand
GCGCGACAGGTCAAGGCGCAAGTGCCTAGGCAAAGACATGACAGGTGAATAATAACATTTAAAAAAGCCATGCTGTTTCGGTGCGAGAGGGGGCTGCTCAGGGGGCTGCAGCCTAAGTTAGAACCCAGCAGGGTGGCATGCGCAGCTAAGCAGGGGGGAAGCAGAGGGAGGCCTAAGAAGTCAGAGTCTCCCTCCTCACCACCCAAGACCAGCCCCAGCTCACGCAAGCGCGCGGCCAACAGCGCTGCTGACAAGCCCCCTGTGTCTTCGGTGACCAAGAATGCCAGCCCCCCTCCTCCTCCTGCAGCAGTAGGCCCCCAGCGCAGCCCATCCCCAGCAGCAGCAGAGGCAGTGCAGCAGGAGCCTGTGCAGCAAGCAGCAGCTGCCCCACCACCTCAACAGCCCGCTGAGCCTGCTCAACAGGTAGCCGAGGTGCAGACTCAGGCCCCTCCACCTCCACAGCAGGAGCAGCCAGCAGCAGTGCAGCCAGAGCCACAGCCTGCAGCTGCTGCAGTTGCAACTGAGGAGCCAAAAAAGGAGGCGCCACGGAAGGAGCTGTTCACTGCAGTGCTAGATGGTAAGCGTTTGCATGTGTGTATCTGTGCATGCGCACAGTGCATGCATGCATTGCTAGTGCAGCATTTCAGTGGGGATTTGATGACACAAACCATGCCACGTGCATCATTGCAGCTCCCCGTATTAGCTCGGTTGATGCGGTAATCAGTCTGAGCAGATGCAAGGCCGAAACAGCTCATGTGTGTGCTTGCTCTGCTCTCACGAGTGCTGAATGGGAGCTCAGGGTTCAGCAAACAAACATGTTCACACGCGCATGCGTGCTGTGCTTGCCCTCAGAGCACAGCTGCATTCTCGATTTTCCATGTGAGCACAACAGTCCTTCCATTCCCTGCATAACAGGAGCGCCTGAGCCTCTTGGTCCCAGCAAGCAGGGCAACGCCGTGAACTTTGCACTGTACGCCAAGTTTGCCAATGACGTGAAGCTGTGCCTGTTTGACAGCAACAACTCATACATCACTGAGCTCCCGATGTCCAAGAAGACAGGTGCGCTGTGCGCTGTGTGCTGTGTGCTGTGTGCTGTGCTGTGTGTGTGTGTGTGTGTGTATGTGTGTATGTGCGTGCATATGCGCTCATCAATAGGTTGACTGGTCAACGCATGTTGCTCATGCATCGCTGATACGTGACCACTTGTCTGATATACACAGGTGATGTGTGGCATGTGGCCTTGGACGGCTTGCCCCAGTCTGGCGTCTGCTATGGCTACAAGGTGAGTGTGTGCTGTTTAGAAGGCAGCCCCTACGGCCTAATTTCACCCTCACTTCAATGGTTCATCGGCTGCTTTGCTGTCGTGTGTTTCTTAAGTCGCTGATTTGCTGAATCTCATGCCATTTTGAAAGGAGAATGCCTTTCCAAGTCTGCTCCTGCTGTTGCGCACAGGTGTCTGGAGATGCCGGGTGGGATCAAGGCCTGCGATTTGATCCAAGCCGTGTGCTGCTAGACCCCTATGCTCCCTATGTGTCTGGCCGGAGGGAGTTTGCTAAGAGGGATGCCATCGAGCAGTTCCAGCCCATGGTGAGTGCGCGTTTGCAGCTCAGGGCTGTCGCAGGCGCTGCATGCAGCGTCACCTGGGAGTGGTTGCAGGAAGAATAGAAGTAGTGCTGAGTAACAAAACTTTTGCAGAAGAGAGTGCCATACTTGCAGTCCCAGAATAATGGCATTCCGTTTCATTCTCATCTCTGCGCCCCAACAGCAGCTCAATCCTGCCTTCGTTTGGTCCCTTCAGGTGGGCAGCCTGTTCCTTGGGACGTATGATTTCACTCAGGAGCCCTTTGACTGGGGCAATGACGAGGCTCGTGTGCCTCACCACCTCAAGGTATGCAGACACTGGCAGCAAGTGCAAACAACATGCACGAGCCTGCATGGTGTCAAACGTGGTCTGCATGCGGTGGTGCTGAACGCCTTGGGCTCCAGGGTTATCAAAACGATTTTGGTGCTCAACCGGCTCAAGGTCTGCTCAGTGTTGGCTTTGCTCCCTATTTTCCCTCATTATCATGTCTTTACCCCCTACACAGGACCTAATCGTCTATGAGATGCCCCTGAAGGCGTTCACCTCCTGTGAGACATCGGGCCTGCCTGCACCACAGAGGGGCACCTTCAAGGGCGTGGCTGAGAAGGTGGGCGGGTGTAATCACATGCCTGGGTTGTGCTTCCCTTGTGTGCATGCATTAGAAAGGAAGTGCTAGGCATTGCTCCAGGGCCAAGCTGTTGAGGAGGGGCTGTTAGGATACTTTGAGTCCCTTGCAACTGAGAAGTTAAGTGGTCAGAGTTGCTTTACAAAGCGAGAAGAGAGTCATCCGTAGCTCCATTCATCCTGCTCCTGTCTTGCGCCTGACTGTGCAGGCCAAGTACCTGGCGGACCTAGGCGTGAACGCTGTGGAGCTGCTGCCCGTAAGTTGGCTGCCACCCTTGAGTTACTGACTTCCTTCTGATAGTAATTTCTGTGGCTGATCTTAAGGCAGATATCTTGCTCAGTCTGAAGCATGTGCTTCCATGACGCTCTCGACTGCCAACACCACCCTCACCACGAGCTCTGCACCCTGTTCACCTCAGGTGTTTGAGTACGATGAGCTGGAGCTGAAGCGCATCCCCAACCCGCGCGAGCACATGATCAACGTGTGGGGCTACAGCCACATCCACACCATGTCCCCCAACAGCCGCTTTGCCACTGCTGGCGTGGGCCCCATCGCTGCTGCGCGCGAGTTCAAGGAGATGGTCAAGACGTGAGTCTGTGCGGGGAGGGGTGGAGGCAAACAGGAATGCTGTGGGCAGGGTGCAAAGGGAGGAGCAAATGCTGAAATGCTGTGTTTTGCAAATGCTGAAATGTTCTTGCTGTTTGTCCACAGCAGCCAATCGTTGCATCAGTGCATCTGACTAAAGGGATACGCATTATGTGCTGTGCTGCCCCTGCTGCTCCCAGGCTGCATGCTGCAGGCATTGAAGTCCTGTTGGATGTGGCGTACAACCACACAGCTGAGGGCGATGACAAGGACCCCTACCTCATTTCGCTGCGTGGCATCGAGAACTGCACGTACTACATGATGGGCGGCGGCCATGTGAGTGCATGCCTGGTGCTGGGTGTTGGCTGCCCTTTGCAACAGTCTATTCTAGACAGGGCAGTGCAGACAGGAGGTGCTGTGATGCTGTTGGCTGGCCTGCTAAGTGCTTCCGCTTCCTGCATATTCCACATATACACGCACTGACACACATGCGGAGAGATGTGTTCATTCATTATTCGTATGATTGCGCCTCCTCGTGCAGATGCTGAACTACAGCGGGTGCGGCAACACTGTGAATGTGAACCACCCAGTGGTGATGCAGATGGTGCTGGACTCGCTGGTGAAGTGGGTCACTGAGTACCATGTGGATGGCTTCCGCTTTGACCTGTCATCGGCTATGTGCAGAGGTACGTGGCATGATGGCAATTGTGCTGATGAGGATGCTCACACTCATGTGCTTTGGGGTTGCTCAAAAATGCGTGTACTGAGCCTGAGATATGGAGCGTGTGGCGCACCGCTCCGTGTGCTCCCCCTATTCACCTCCCTTCTCATGTTAAACTCAACGCCCACAGATGGCACGGGTAACCCACTAGATTCCCCGCCTATCATTCGTGAGATCGCCAAGCACCCCATCCTGTCCAAGTGCAAGCTCATCGCAGAGCCATGGGACTGCGGTGGCCTGTACCAGGTGAGAGCGGTGGCTGTGGTGAAGTGGCAGGAACAAACCAAAACTAACTGAGACCTGCAACTTGCCTTTGATCTAAGCAGTTCACCAGCAAGTTGCAACCTTGCATCCTTTTAACCCTTGTACCACACCCAACAGACAAAGCACGTCACTCTTTTAAGCTCTGAGAAGTTTAAACACACTGCGTGCAGGTGGGCAGCTTCCCCAACTGGGACGTCTGGGCTGAGTGGAATGGCAAGTTCAGGGATGATGTCAGGCGCTTCATCAAGGGCGACATGGGTGAGTGGGCACCTGAAAGAAAATTAGGCATGCACTGATAGTTTGTGGGCCCAAGTTGGTGTTCGCACCATGTCCAGGTGTGTGTGCGTTGACGCATTTGCTGCGTCTTCAGCCTGCCTGCCCCTCCCTGCTCTGCGCAGGCATGAAGAAGGCATTCGCCACCCGCCTGTGTGGCAGCTCAGACCTGTACCAGACAAACCAGCGCAAGCCATACCACTCCATCAACTTTGTCATTGCCCACGACGGCTTCAGCTTACATGACCTTGTGGTGAGTCACTGCTGTTGGCTTGCAAACCAGGCGCAGAGCAGGTGCGACAGTTTGGCTGAATCTTTGAGAGAGTGTGTGTCTCAATCCTTAAAAACATGTGAATATCACTGGAGCAACTCCCTACCTGCCATGCACAACCCCACCGCAGCATGATAGTGGTCTTACTGAATCATTTGACCACGCTTCCACCACACACAGGCCTACAACAGCAAGCACAATGACATCAATGGAGAGGGCAACAACGACGGCAGCAACGACAACTTCAGCTGGAACTGCGGCGAGGAGGGCAACACCAGCAACCCTGGCGTGCTGGCGCTGCGTGAGCGCCAGATGCGCAACATGATGGTGGCGCTGATGGTGTCGCAGGGCACACCCATGATGGTCATGGGTGAGTGAGCGCGCGCATGCGCGCAACCAACCTCGTCTTACCTAGAGCGTTCTTTCCATTACCTTTGTCGGATGTCGTTGCGGGTTAAGCCTGCCATTTCAGGTTTCCAGCTTGGCCAGCAGCTGTGTGCTGCCTTCCTCCCAGGTGACGAGGTGGCCAAGACGCACAATGGCAATAACAACTGGTACGGCCACTTTGCGGACTGGACCTTCCTGCACTGGAACTTCTCTGAGCCGCAGCAAAATCTGCTGCGCTTCTGCAGCGAGCTCATCAGGTTCAGAAGAGGGCACCCTGCGTTGGCACGCTCTGAGTTTGTGAGGTACGTTTTGGCTGTGGGTTGTTTGCATTCCTTCAAGATTCTCTGATTTTTGTTACGCATTTTGAGGCGCATTGGTCTGAAACATGACATTGATGGCCGCTGCTCACCAAGGCTCCGGGGATCAAGCTGGGCAGTGAACCCTCACACCGTTCTCTGCAACCAATTACTGTCTTGCTCTTCAGCCCTGGTGACTACACCTGGCATGAGGACAACTGGGACAACGATGACAGCAGGTTCCTGGCCTTCACCATCCATGACAAGAGTGGCGGGTCTGACTTGTATGTTGCCTTCAACGCGCACACGTACAAGGTGCGTCACTCCGGTCCATGTGTGCTAGGTGCTTCGGCGACCCCTGTGTGCGCGCATGCATGTTTGCTAGCATGTCAACCAACACAGTCTTGGGCCTCATTAAGCACCACTGGCTTCCATCTCTCTCCGGCCTGTGCAGATTGATGCCCCGCTGCCACCGCCTCCATCAGGCAAAAAGTGGTGCCGGGTGGTGGACACAAACTTGCCAGCACCCAGGGATTTCACAGTGGGAGGCAACGCCGGTGTTGCGGATGTCTATGGCATGGAGTCATTCTCATCCATTGTGCTCCTGGCCAAGTAGGTGCAGGACCTGCTTACGCATGCCTGCGCTCCATGGACTCCATCAAGGATTGCAGCAGTATTAAGTACGCTTCTCAAGTGTGAATAAAGGAATCATTAGAAGCTCTGACAAGACCTCAACTTAGCCTGAGTTGAGGATGTATGATCCAGTTCTTTCTGATTACGAACTGTGGCCTGGTGTCGAAGTGGACACTTGTGAGAAGGTGTTTTGTTTCTGGGGAGTACCTGTGTCGGTGTCAAACTCCAAACTGGTCAAACTCATGACTCTGCAAGAGAGCGAAGTGCAGCAGGTCTTTGCTTATGTCCCACTCAATGATTATGCTAGTGATGTTGCAGTTTATTGGCTTGCACAAACCTTCCCTGCCCCTTTGGTGGTGGGGGGCTTGCCTTCATTAAAAATGGCCAGAGACACACTGTGCAGGTGTCTGATCCTCTTGGGCTTTGCTGGGCCTGCTCGATGTGAGCTTCTGTAAGAAACGTTTGTGTGAATAGATGAAACAGGAGGAAAAGTCTGATTTTTTCACTTTCTCGCAAAATTCGCAAGATGGGACATCAGCAAATGATAAATAATAATAATAATAATTTAATTATTTAGAATTCATTTAAACCTGCTATGAGCTCTAAGCTGTGAGCCAGCTGGATGCTGCTCCCTCAAGTCTAGCTCTGGCAGCAGTAGCAAAGGCAGGCAGCCATGGAGACAACCAACCAAGCCAGGGAGCGGGGCAAAGCCAAGGTGAGCGCAGCGTGACTGCCCAAAGCCATTGCCTGCACCCCAGTCACTTCAGAGCTCTCTGCACCGCGCTGCTTGAAGTCTCCTGCACTCCTTTTCATCTGTGTGTTGATTGAATAAGGCTCAGCGTGCATGCATCCACAGACAAACACACATTGAAAGCGCAAGTGCACAGGTGCTTGCACGTGCACGTGAAGCGCACACGCATGCACGTACCTGTTTGCTCATTTGTAAACGCACTCAGACGCTTGCATGCAATAGCATGCAAGAGCACGCACTGCTCAGCATGGTGTTTACACACACACACACACCGCCTCGTCAAGTCCCACTCTGTGCATACTGATGTTTACACGTGCAAACATGCACAACAACAATGTCCGCCCATACTTGCAACTGCAAGCGCTTCAAGTGCATGAGACACCTTGCCAAGGATATCACGGACACGCGTGTTCCAATTCCTCCCTTCCCAAACCGCAGCTCGAGGAGTTCCGCCAGTCCCGCTCCAATGCGGCGCAGCCCAGGAAGAGGTCCGCCCCTGCAGCAAACAGAGGGCAGCCAGGAGGTGCCCCATCCTACGCTGGCAACCACCGCACACGTAACCTGCACAGCAAGCCAACAGCTGCTGAGATGGCACAACACCACACGCCCCTCCAGCCCGCCCTCCCTGCTGCCCTGACTGAAGCCCCGTCCTTTTCCTTTGCCACACCGCCTTCTTCACCACCCCATCACTCCTATGCCTCTCAATTGGGCTTCCCTCACCACCAGCGCAACCCCGTGAGCACACTCAGCTCCCCCGGCGGAAGCGGGCAGATCACGCAGAGCATGGAGGTGGCCCACCTCAGGCTCAGGCTTCTAGACAGCAATGAGAGGGCCAGTGCTGCAACCAAGGAGGTCTGGTATTGGAAGTTGATTGTCAGCATCTCGTCCCCTTTTGCTCGACCTAGCAATACTGATTAGTGTAATTCAAGGCACGAACAACATGATGCATCAGTGCCAAGCACGGTTGCATGGGCCTTTCAGTGCCCATCCAGTTCTTCTTTGCTCAGTGTTAAGGACAGGGATGTTGCACTCGGCATGCTATGAGGTGTTGGACACATCCTATGCTTCTCCAAAGAATTCTCAACTTTTGCACTTGCATTCACGCTGTTCAGCTGTGTTGTTTGGCCTGTTTGCCTGTTTGGCTTGCCCTGATTCTTATGAGCTGAGCATTAGCACTATCTTGCAGGGAAGCTTTCCAATGCTCAGGCCTTCCTCATCCAACGTTACTGCAGGTCCACAAGCTGCAGGCGCTCATAAGACACAGAGCCACTCAGGATGAGCAGACCAAGCAAGGCAAGGACAGCAGGACAGGGGCTGTGCTGGAGCGGCTGCACACCACGGATGCTCAGCTTGCTGCAGTGGAGGCCGCGCTGGTGGCAGCCCTGGACGAGGAGGGGCGCGTGCGCTTGGAGCTGGAGCAGGAGAAGAGGTGGGGCAGGGGGGGGGAAATTGGGATAGCAGCAGTGCTATATGCCTGAGTCCAGCTCCTGAGTGAGCACACTCTTGTGCTCAATGCTCTACACGATGCAGCTGAAAGTTTTGCCAAATCGTCACATTATGGTAGTCACGAGTCCCAACAGCGGCTTTCCTCACTGCTGTGGCACCTCTGGCTCCCTTGCATGATCTGCAGCCGGTCTGGGTCGCTGCTGGCACAGCTGCACAGTGGGGGTGAGCAGCACAGCCAGCTGTGCAAGCAGGCAGAGGAGATGGCAGCACAGCTGGCAGCACGGGAGGCGGATCTGGCGCAGCTGCGTGAGGAGACCACTGCCAGTGCCACTGCCATGCAGCGAGAACTGGAGGAGCTGCGTGCAGCTTCAGCTGCAGGCAGTGTCGCACAGGCACCAGATGCTGCGCTAGCAGAAAGAGATGCGGAGCTGATGCGTGCGCGGGCTGAGCTGGACAGCTTGCAGCACAAACTGTGTGCGGCAGTGAAGAAGGGCAAGGTGCGTGTGCTGTTGGTTGTGATCAGAGGGCTGCACTTGTTTGCCATGCACATGTTTGTCAGGTTGGTGGAGGCTGTGCCGTGCTTACAACTTCTGGTGTGTTGGACTGCACATGTGCGTGCACGCACAAACACACACGCGCGCACATTGTGCGTACAGGGCATCGAGAGGGACAAGCAGCACCTGCACCAGTGCATGCTGGACCTTGAGCAGCAGTTGGGGCAGGCGCAGCAGCTGCGCAGTGAGGAAGAGCAGCAGCACCAGCAACAGGTCCAGGCCCTGCAGCAGCAGATGCAGCACGTGCAGCAGCAGGCTGAGCAAGCACAGCAGCAGGCTGAGCAGCGCCTGCAGCGTGAGTTGCGTGAGCTCCGGGAGCAGCTGCAGCAGGAGGCGCAGCATGCACAGCAGAGCCTGGAGCTGGTGCTGCGTGGGGCTGAGGCGGAGGCGCAGCAGCTGCAGCAGCAGGTGCAGTGCCTGGAGGGCGAGGCTGCAGCACTGAGGGCAGCAAGCAGGGTGCAGGTGAGCTGAGCAAGAGGAACTTTTTTGAGAGTGATGCAGTGCAGCCTTGTGAATGTGCTCGGGTAACAAGGCTGCAGCCAGTGTTGAGGCATTTGCTCTCAGCTTGGCCAAGCTGGAGGTGCCCTGAAGCGCAGTAGTGATGGCATGCTGGCTGTGGTAGCAGACCCCACTTGGCTTCTTCTCATAGACAAAGTGAGGGATGCAGGAAGTAGGAAACTCACACCCTCCATCTGCGTTGACACTCCCCAGAATGCCCCCTCGTTGGAACCACTGTGCTTGCTGGCCCAGCAATTGCAAGCAGCCACCCAGCAGCTTGAGCAATCCCAGGCGCAGGCATCCCTCGTGCAAGCAGCAGCCACAGAAGCTGCAGCTCAGCATCAGCACGCACTGGAGCAGGCAGCAGTGCACACGCAACACCAGCACCACATCCAACAGAAGGAGCGTGACCTCTTGCGGGAACAGTTGGCTGAGGTCATGCAGCAGGCACAGCAAGCGCAGCAAGCACAGCAGGCACAGCACGCATCAGCCGTGGAGGCCATGCAGGGTGACCAGCAGCAGCTGCAGCAGCAGGCAGCAGATGCATGCAAACAGGTGCAGGCACTGCAGGCTGAGCTGGCAGCAGCACGCACGGCATCTGCTCACTCCATGTCTGATTCCCAAGCAGCCTTGGAGCAGCGTGTGCTTGAGCTGCAGCAGGGCAGTGCAGACGCAGAGCAGAGGGCGAGATCTGCAGAGCAAGCTGCCACATCCCACCAGCAAGACAAGCAGAAGCTGCAGCAGCAGGTGGAGGAGGCTCAAGCAGGTGCACGAGCGGCAGCAGAGGCAGCCTCACACCATGAGCAGCAGACATACGAGGCACGCCAGCAGCTGCAGCAGGCGCAGGAGCAGCTGGAGCAAGCCTTGCTGCAACTGCAGGTTGCAGAGCAGGGGGCAGGTGAGCAGACACAGCAGCAGCTGCTGCAGCACACGCGTGAGGCACAGCAGGCGGCTCAGCAGGCACAACAGGAAGTGGAGCAGCTGCAGCAGGCGCTGCAGCACCAGGAGCAGTTGGTTGAGCAATACGCTGCTGAGGCTGGTGCACGTCAGGGCGAGGCAGCTGAGCAAGCAGAGAGGGAGGCTGCTCTGAGGGAAGTGCAGACACTGGTGGCGCAGGGCGAGGAGGCAGCACTGAGACTGCAGGCAGAGGTGGAGGCAGCGCACGCGCGTGCGGAGGTGGCAGAAGGCAAGGCACAGCAGCTTATGGCGGACCTGGTGCAGGCGCAGGCGGAGCTGCAGGTAAGAGAGCGGGGGCTCTCTTGTTTCATCAGTTGATGTGTTCAGGTGTGCCCAAAAACAGGCTACACATTTGGAATGAAAGGCAGTCTCTTGCTCTAGGACTCTCGCTCTAAGCGTGCTGTTCACAGCATACCTGCCAGAGGAAGCAGCACAAGCAGCAGCAAAAGGAGCATGATTGCCCTACCGCTTCCTCTTTACTCACGCTCATGTGCAGGACGCCACCTGCCAGCTGGCAGATGCCCAGTACGAGCGTGAGGCAGTGCACAGCCTGGAGGCAGCACTCGCAGACGCACGTGCTGCCGCATCAGATGCAGCAGCTGATGCGGAGCAGGCATCAGAGCTGTGCAGGGCAGCGGAGCAGGAGGCAACGGAGGCACGGCAGGAGGCAGCAGAGGCGTGGCACGAAGTGGGGGCACTTAGGCAGCAGGTGGACCTGCTGGCTGACCAGCTGCGTCAGGTGGTGGGCCAGGCAGAGAGCACGCGCATGGAGCTGGCTGCCAGCCGCGCAGAGGTTAGTCTGTGCTTGTGGGGCTGTGTGTGCAGTAGCTGGCTTGGTCGTGCTGGGCTTCAAGCGGGTGGGGATGCCTTGGGGACCGCACAAGAAGTTAGACAGCTCCCTTTGTTTCCCACCTGACTGCTCCTGACTGCTTTGAACAGAGCTAATCCCCCCTGTTTGCACCACCACTTGCCCCCCCTCCCAGGTGGCTTCCTCCCGCACGCGTGCAGCAGAGCTTGCTGCAGCATATGACGCCAAGTCCAAAGAGATGAGACAGGGCAGGGAAAGCGTGGCGGCCAACCTGGCAGTGGAGCTGGCGGCTTGCAGGGCAGATGCGGCAGTGCAGCTGGAAGCTGCAGGCGCTGAGGCGGACACGTTGCGCAGCCGCATCAGCAGCCTGGAGGCAGCGGTGGCAGCAGCAGAGGCTGAGTCAGCAGGCTGGGGCAGCCAGGTGGCAGGGCTGGAGGCTGCGGCAGCATCAGCCACAGCCGAGGCAGCCGCGCTGCACACGCGCATCAGCAAGCTGGAGGCGGGGGTGGCGGGTGCAGAGGGGGAGGCAGGGAGGGCGAGAGCGCAGGCGGTGGAGGCGGAGGCACAGCTGGCTGCTGTCCGGGCGGAGTGCGACAGCAGGGACAGTGTGGTGGCGCAGCTGGAGGCCAAGCTGGCAGGCGCACGTGAGGAAGCGGAGGTGGCGGGGGGCAGGGTGTCTGGTCTGGAAGCGGGGTTGGCTGCTGCAAGGGGCGAGGCAGCGTCAAGCGCAGCCTGGGCTGCAGGTCTGGAGCAGGAGCTGGCTGCGGCCAACGCCAGGGCTGAGCAGCAGGGGGTGCAGGTGGGGGAGGCGCTGGCCAGCCTGGCAGCAGCACGGGGTGAGGCAACAGAGCTTGGGGCGCAGCTGGCAGCAGCAGCAGGCGCTGCATCAGGCACAGCAGATGCCAGGTGTGTAGCATTAGAGGCGCAGCTGTCAGAGGCTCAAGGCCAGGCAGCAGCAGAGGCAGGCCTTTTGCGAGAGCAGCTGTCGGGCGCACAGGCACATGCAGCAGCACACAGCAGCCGGGCAAACGAGCTGCAGGCACAGCTGGCAGGTGTGCAGGCCTGCCTCACAGCAGCAGAGCAGCGTGCATCAGAGGCAGACGCTGCCCAGCACCAAGCAGGGCAGCATGCAGCAGACGCACAGAAGCACGCAGAAGACCTGCAGGCACAGCTGGCAGCATCACAGGCCTCCCTTGCAGCAGCAGAGCAGCAAGCAGCAGAGGCAGAGAGCAGGGCTGCCAGTGCTGAAGTTGCTACAGCAGTGCTCCAGGCACAGGTGGCCCATGCACAGGAGGCTGTGGCGCAGGCAGAGTCATCCTCAGAGCGCGCACAGCAGCGAGCAACAGAAGCCAGGGCAGCGAGTGAGGCTGCTGAGTGGAGGGCAGAGGAGCTGCAGCAGCTGCTGGAGGAGGCAAAGCAGGGCGCAGATGCGCTGACGCTGCAGCATGCAGAGCTGCTGAGGCAGCAGCTGGAGCAGACGCAGCAAGAAGCACGCGCAGTGCAGCAGGAGCAGCAGCAGCTGCTGCAGGACGCTCAGCAGCAGAGAGGGGCAGCACAGCAGCAGCTGCACGATGCACAGCAGCGCGCACAGCAGGCTGAGGCAGAGGCTCATGAGGCACAGCAGGAGCTGCAGGTGCAGCTGCGAGACACTCAGCAGCAGCTGGCACAGGCGCAGCACAGTGCGCAGAGCTACTCCTGTCAGCTGCAAGAGGCCACGCAGGCACTGCAGGAGGTGCAGCAGGACAGGGAACGGCTGGCAGAGCGTGGATGCCACCTCCAGCAGCAGCTGGATGGAATGCAGCAGGAGCCGCAGCATCCCAAGCAGCAGATGGAGCAGCAGCTGGTCAATGAGGAGCAGGCTAGCAAGGTGGGCGGCATGCACTGGGACACTGCCAAGATTGGGCAGCTTGCTCCATGTTATGCTCGTGACTGGTTCTTTGACTTGAAGCAATTCCCAGGCGTGCTTGCTCACTGCAAGGCAATGGCCACTTTATGAAGAAGGTTGCCTTTCAATAAATGCCACTTGAGCATTGTTGCTCTGCTGAAGCCACACTCGTTGCAACGTGACCTGGCATGCAGAGTGACCAAGCGGGATGCACACAAGATCTGCTGGCACACTTAGCCGCACAGCTGCACGCAGCCGTGGAGGCCTCTCAGCATGCTGATGCGCTGCAGCTGCAGGCACAGCAGGAAGCAGCTGACGTGGCACTCCAGCACCAGCGCGTGATGCTGCACAAGGAGCAGGAGCACGCTTACCAGGAGCAGTGTGGAGTGGTGGCCCGTGCACTGTCATACCTTGAAGCAACCCAGGTGAGACACTTGCACATCTCTCATGTTATCAACACTCTGTTTCCATTCGTCGTATGTGCAGATGACCATTCTTAACAACGTGACGTGCATCCATTGAGAGCTGTGAAGCCTGATTTTAGCATCACGCTTTTCTTGGGAGTAAGAGGTTTGCTCATGGTTCTTGCTTTTTAGGCTGACAACGACAACTTGATGGCACAGCTTGAAGCTGAGCGTGAGCATGCTGCCGTGCGGCAGGAGGAGCTTGCGGCACTGGTGAGTGTGTCTTTCACAACCCAAACTGATCAGCGTCCTTTGTTACCTCCTTCCTCCATGATTGCCACAGCAGCATGCAAGCTATCACCACCAGACCTCCATTGCTTTCACTCACAACCTGCTCTGCAGCAGTGCATATCTTAGTAACACACTTGTGTAACAAACTACACTTTCATGTGCACAAACATGCCTGTACACCCACAGGTGGGCGCTGCACGTGCTGGCTCAGCAGTGCGCCTCAGCCATTTGGAGCAAGCACAGCTGCACAGCAACAGCTTAGCTCAGCAACTGGAGCACATGCAGGTGAGGGGCACTGTTACTCCAACAGACACCATTTTGCACCCATACTGTGCCGAGTCCATGCTTTTGCAGGGGCAAACTCTGACTGTAGGCTCCGCAAACACGCGCACACATGCTTGCACCTGCTCACAGGCTGAGCTGGCGCAAGCTAGTGCGCAAGCCCAAGAGGCTGCTGTGCTCCAGCAGCAGCTGGCAGAGGCGCAGGGGATGCAGCAGCAAGCAGCAGCACAGGCAGCACGGGATGCACACAGAGCAGCAGCTGCAGAGCAGCAGCTGTCAGAGGCGCAGGGCGTGCTGCAGGCTCTGCAGCAGCAGCTGGCAGAGCATGAGGAGCACCACAGACTGTGCCTGCAGCAGTGTGAGGCAGAGCGTGAAAGACTGCAGCAGCAGCAGCAGCAGCAGCAGCAGCAGCAGCAGCAGCAGCAGCGAGAGCCTGAGCAGGAGTCTCAGCCTGACCAGGCAAGCACGCCTGTTAAGACAACACATCCCTCTTTGGCCACTGTCAGCAGCAGCGCGCCCCCCACTCCTGGCCACGCCGGCGACCCTCATGCACCTGCCAGCACACCCAGCCACTCAGCCGCAGACCTGCAGGCCCGCCTGACCGCTGCTGTGCGCAAGGGCAAGCGCATCGAGGCTGAGCTGAAGGCCAGGGATGCGGAGCTGGCAGCAGCACAACAGCGGTGCACAGAGCTGGAGGCTGAGTGTGCGCGCCTGACAGCAAATGGGGACCAGCAGGTGCGGTCACTGAGGCCCTCTTGGCCTTGCCTTGTGCACATGCAAAGCAGTGTCAGTGCATCCCTCCATGGACTTCACAGCTATCTCTTTTCAGAGTGGGCACCTGCCTATAGACAGGCTACCAAGTGCAAGATTTGCTCCTCTTGCATAGCTGCACACACTGTGAACCTACGCTCTATTTACCACTGGATGTGCAGACACAGCCTGATGACAGTCTCAACCATCAGTGTGGGGACCCAGAAGCTCAGACGGACTACAGGGACAAATTTGCAGCACTTCAGGTGTGTTTTGGAGCATTCTGTCTGGTCTTGATGAGGCTAATGCTTTCCATGCTCGGGCAGGTGCTCATGAAGGACAGTTCAAAGGCATAACAGGCGGGTGTGGTCCGCTCTTGAATTTGCCAGTTGAAGGCAATGAGACTAAAGACATTGGTATGCACCCTTCAAACACAGGAGAAGCACAAGGCAGCAAAGCTGCAGTTCGACAAGGTCAAGGCAGTTGCTCAAAGCCGCAAGGCTGAGCTTGACCAGCTCAAAGCAGAGGTACTTAGTGTGCCCAGATTTTAATGATGTGTTGTTGCTCCATCTGTCTCTTGCCTGTCATTCCGAAGTTGGGGTAGAGCTGCTATTGCCTGTATGCCTCCTCATCATTTTACGACTGTGACTCTCTGTCATCCCCCGTGCTCTCTTGCAGCTGGAGGAGAGTAAGGCACGCACTGCTGCCCTTGAAGCTGAACGCGCCCAAGCACAGCAGCAGCAGCAGCATGAGCTTGCAGGCCTAGCAGCAGACTGTGAGGCTGCACACCTGCATGCCCAAGAGCTGCAGCAGCAGCTGGAGAAGTGCAAAGCAGAGCATGCTGCTCATCTTGCTGGCCTGGCAGCAGAGCAGGAGGCTGCAGATGTGCATGCTGTGGAGCTGCAGCAGCAGCTGGAACAAGCGCTGATGCAGCTGCACACACGAGAGGCGGCTGTGCTCGAGGAGGCAGCGCTGCTGCGAGCACAGGTGGAGCACATGCATGCGCTGCAGCACACAGCAGAGCAGCTGCAGCTCACAGCATCAGAAGCAGAGCGGCAAAAGGCAGATGCACTGCGCGCGCACGCACTGCAGGCTGCAGCTGCACAGCTGCAAGACGCCCTGAGGATGGCTGAGGCTGCTGAGTCGCAGGCAGCAGAGGCGCGCGTTGATGCTGAGCAAGCACACGCAGCAGCTGCTGACCAGCACGCAGCGAGAGCAGAAGCAGAGGACAGATGGCAGGCAGAGTCAGGAGCGCTGATGGGGCAGGTGGATGGACTACATGCCTCACTGCAGGCACTGGAGGCTCAGTGTGCAGAGAGCGCAGGCAGGGCAGCAGCAGCGAAGCAGGCGCAGGGGGAGCTGGATCAGCAGGTGTCTGCGCTGCAGGCTGAGCTGGAGAGGAGGGCTGATGCGCTACAGGTGGGTGCTGGGGAGAAGGCAGGGAGGGGCCACTGAGGGTGTGCTGTGTGCAGGAGGAACAGCCACTTTGGTATTTGTGCTTGTGCGAGACTCAGGCAGTGCGCAACCTTCAGGCTTGGGGCCCGTTAAAAGTGTAGTTCAAACAAACAAGCACAAGCAAGCATACAAACACTGACGTGCACACTTCCCCCCCTTTACACACACACACACACACACAGGCCGCCCAGAGCCAGGCTGCTGCCCTGCCTGAGGTGCAGCAGCAGGTGGCACAGCTGGCTGAGCAGCTGGAGCGCAGCAATGCAGCACTGGAGCAGGCAGCGGCTGAGACAGCTGCACCCGCGCAGCAGCATGAAGACACATCTGCACAGGAGCAGTCTGGTGAGCAGTTGCAAAGGCTTATTCAGCAGCTCCAGGAGCACAGTGGCGCACTGCAAGCAGCTGTGGCATGCTACGAGGCCGCTGCGTGTGCCGCGTCTGGCACTGAGAACCATGCTGTTGGCCTGCTTGCCGGCGAGCTAGAGGCAGCGCATGCACAGCTCATCGCAGCTCGTCAGCAGGCGCAGCAGGCAGCAGTGGTTCAGCAGGCACAACTGCAGAAAGGGGGAGAGTGGGAGGGTGGTGTGTCATGTGGCCCGGGCATTGGCATGGTCAGTGAGATGGGCAGTTGCGCAGACGAGGGCACTGGAGCTGCGCAGAACGGCAGCGCAGGGCCATCACGGCGCAACACGCTGAAGCTGAGGGAGATGCTGGCCAGCGGTGGTGGGGATGGTTGGGACGAGGGCGGATGGGAGGGCTGGGATGTGGGAGAGGAGCAGCAGCTGCAGCAGCCAGGGGAGGAGGAGCAGCAGCCAGGGGAGGCGGAGGGGCACTCAGAGCGTGTGGTGGGTGTGGGTGTCCAGAACGGGCCAGCAAGTGTGCAGCAAGGGGCAGCAGCAGGCGAGCATGAGGGGCATGCCCAGAGCAGCGCAGCAGCGCTGGCAGAGGTGGAAGAGGCAAGGGCGCAGCTGGCAGCAGCGCAGGAGCAGGCGCAGGAGCAGGCGCGCGCAGCCAGTCAGCTGGAAGGGCGTGTGCAGGCGCTGGAGGCGGAGGCTCAGGGGCTGCAGGTGAGTGTGGCAGTCTGCCACACAGAGGCAGCTGCAGAAGAGCTTGGACAGGGAAGAGAAAATTTTTAACGCTTGCGGTGCTTTTGTATGCTCTTGGTGCTGTGAGCACAAGCAAAGATTTGTATTCTTTTGGCTGGTTAGAGCATCCTATTTCTGTGGTCCATTACAGACTGAGCTGACACAAGCTAGTGCGCAAGCCCAAGAGGCTGCCGTGCTCCAGCAGCAGCTGGCAGAGGTGCAGGGGATGCAGCAGCAGTCAGCAGAGCAGGCGGCACAGGATGCACACAGAGCAGCAGCTGCAGAGCAGCAGCTGTCAGAGGCGCAGGGCGTGCTGCAGGCTCTGCAGCAGCAGCTGGCAGAGCATGAGGAGCACCACAGACTGTGCCTGCAGCAGTGTGAGGCAGAGCGTGAAAGACTGCAGCAGCAGCAGCAGCAGCAGCAGCAGCAGCAGCAGCAGCAGCAGCGAGAGCCTGAGCAGGAGTCTCAGCCTGACCAGGCAAGCACGCCTGTGAAGGCAGCGCGTCCCTCTGCATCAGCCACTGTCAGCAGCAGCGCGCCCCCTACTCCTGGCCACGCCAGTGACCCTCACGCACCTGCCAGCGCCACCAGCCACTCAGCCGCAGACCTGCAGGCCCGCCTGACCGCTGCTGTGCGCAAGGGCAAGCGCATCGAGGCTGAGCTGAAGGCCAGGGATGCAGAGGTGGTGCAGTTGTGCGAGCAGCTGCAGCAGCAGGTGCAGGCACAACCTGAGAACGCCCAGCCCAGCGCGCAAGCTGTAGAGGACCTGCGCGCACGCCTCACTGCTGCCGTCCGCAGAGGCAAGCGCATCGAGGGAGAGTTGAAGGCAAAGGAAGAGATGGAGGCTGCCCTGCAGCAGAGTCAGGCTGAGCTGCAAGAGCAGCTGCTGCAGCAGAAGGAGTGCACAGCTGCTGCGCAAGCAGAGGCAGAGGGAGCACGCGCAGAGGCGCAGAGGGTGTGTGCTGCTGCAGAAGCTGTGCGTGCTCAGGCAGCAGAAGAGGCACACGCAGCAGAGGCCCAGCTACAGCAGCAGCTGCAGGATGCGCTTGTACAGTTGCAGGAAGCGCAGGAGAGGTGGCAGGCTGCAGCTCAGCAGGGTGCGGAGGCTGATGTTGCGGCTCAAGCGGCACAGCAGCAGGCAGCAGACCTGGAGCGAGAGCTGCAAGCAGCACACACCCAGCTTGGCAGCGCACATGCTGAGATTGCAGCAGTGCAGGAGGAGCGTGCAGGCCTGGCTGCCCAGCTGGAGGAGCTGCAGGCAGAGCTTGCAGATGCGCGCACACAGAAGGCCGCAGCTGAGAAAAACTACACACAGGTGGGCATGCTTTTTTAAACTTGCAAGTGCACACAAGGGCTGCCAACACTTGAGATGGTGCAATGGGCAAGCTGAGGGTGCAAAGGACCCAGATGTAAGTCTGCACTTTTGGGCCAACCCTGATGGTGCAGGTGGAGGAACAGCTGCACCAGGCAAATGCACGAGCAGCCAAGCAGGCAAGCAGGCTGGAGGAGCTGAGTCAGGCGCTCGCATCTGCTCAGGCTCAGGTGGGTGGCAAGTGGTGCTGTTAATCTGGCATCTGGCTTTGACAGCAAGCCCACACATATCCCTTTGTAGCAGCTGAACTACTGCTCGCATGGGCAATTCTCTAATTCCAGCATGAAGAAAATCATCAAGATATTGTTGCATAGCCATTGCACTTGCGTTCTGCCTGCTGCAGGCCCAGGCAGTTCACGAGTCCACAGCTGCTGTCCAAGCTGCCAATGCTCGTGCTGAGAGGGGAGAGCATGCTTTGGTTCACAGCAGGCAGCAGCTGAGGGAGGCGCAGGAAGCAGCAGATGCGCTGCAGGTATGTGTGCTTTCAGTATTGTACAAGGACTTGAGAGAAGGTCCCGGGTTGCATGCATGGGTGAGGTTCATGGAAGTTGACTCTGCCCAGTGCTGTTTGTGATTGTGAGCTCTTGCCCAGCCATGCCAGCAGTGTTGCGGGAGATTGAAAGGGAGAGACTTACTGCGACACACCCCCAACAAATTTGCCTGGCTTGTGTGCAGGGCGAGGTCTTGGGGCTTCGCATTTGTGTGTCAGAGCTGGAGCAGCGGGAAGTGGCAGCTCAACAGCCAGGCACAGCAGACGACCATGGTGCACCACAGGCCGGCGCTGGCCTGCCTGCTGAGGAGCAGTCTAGCTTGCTGCAAGAGATGGTGCAGCAGTTGCAAGCAGAGGTGCAGCAGTTGCGGGAGGGGAACGACAAGGTGTGGAAGGGGTGATGAGGCTGGAGGTGTGCTTTTGAGTTTGCTGTAAAACCTTTGCTATTACTGACAGGGCACAGTGGAGTGTGGATAAGAGCTAATATGCATGCAAAGCAAACTGCCTCTTGGATCCATGGATTTGTGTGGCTCAGCACCTAGGCTCACGATGCATACATAAATGGCAACTATCTCCTGACTTGCTCGTGTATCTTATTTGTTGGTCCCACTGCCCCTCCCACAGTTGACTGCTGGTCTGGAGCATGAGCAAGCCAAGGCTGCTGGCATGGCCTTTGCCCAAGCTCGCTGCCAGGTTTGTGTAGCGTACGACATGCTGGCTTGTTCTAACAGCACATGAAGACATGCAGGAGCATTCTACTTAGGCAGGAACAAACACAGTTGCAGCTTGAAGGCACTGCTTCCTCCTGCATAAACGCAACTGCGCTTACTTGCTTCCTTCCCACCCACAGGAGCTGGAAGCAGCGCTGCAGTGTGCAGAGTCCCAGGGCTTGGAGCTGCAGCAGCAACTGCAGGCCACCACTGAGCACCTCCTGCACCTGCAGCAGGAAGCTGGGACCACTCAGCAGCAGCTGGCTGAGCAGCTTGCTGCTGCACAGCAAGATGCAGCGGCTGCGCGCGCACAGCTGGCGCACCTGGAGCAGCAGGTGGCTGTGCTGGAGCAGCAGCTGCAGAGTGTGGATGCTGCGCGCAGCAGGGCGCCTGCCTCCGCTCCATCAGCCAGCCTCTCCAGGCGCAGGAGCAGCAGCAGCAACAGCGCTGGCGTCCCGCACCAGGGCGCAGTGAGGACTGACTCTGTGCAAGGGTCTGGAGCGCTGGAGGGCTTTGGCAGCCCGCTCGCAGCACCCGGAAAGCCTAGCACAGCAGATACAGGCACACCACTCACTCTCAGCTTCGCCTCTCCACCGACACCTGAGATCGTGCGCAGCAAAGCTGCTGAGGCACTTCATGCTCTCAGACCATTGCAGCAGCTGGTGCAGGCGCTCACATCCACGAACTCCCAGCCCAGTGCAGGTCAGCCCTTCATGGTCCACTCAACATCCATGGACCCAGCTGCAAGCACATGGGGTGGTGCGCTCCCACACATCCAGCAAGCCCCGTCTACCCCTCTGGCACCACCCGTTCCTCCCCCTTCCCCCCTTCCTGGTGCTGCCATGCCGGGACAGCCAGCTGTGAGCGGTGGCTCGCAGTCCTCAGAGCTGGAGGAACTGGTGCAGGTGTGTACAGGCTAGTACCGGGTTTGCATGCGTGCATGCGTGCGTNNGTGTGTGTGTGTGCATGTGCGTGGTCAACGATGAGGACACATAGAGCCCTGACTGGCTGTGGTGTGCATGCGCTCACACATGCAGGCCTGTTTGCACCTGAGCCAGGCTGCCACCTTCTTCAACCAGTCAGGGTCTTTGACACCTCGCACCCAACTGCCCTCCACACCCAAGCAGCCCACACAGCACTCTGAGATCGAGGAGCTGGCAGCAGCGGCCCCCCACACAGGTGGTGCATGCCCGCAGCCGCAAATCACTCCTGGGCAGCAGCACCTGCCTCCACCACCCTCCCCTCCGCCTCTCTTGTGGTCCCTGCCACCCCTGCCAACCCCAAGCAGCTCTGTGTCACTGCGGCCCAAGGTGCGCTCCCTTTCAATCAGTGTGCATCTGGGTGCCGCTTGCATTTAATGCTGTCATGGCTCTTTAGGAAAGCCTTGTGAAGCATTGACCAAGAAACGGACCGGCTCGTACTTCAAGATCTCCGTGCTACAAGCCAAAAAAGCCTGGCTTTGCTTGACCCTCCTCTTCCCCTCGCATTGCTCCTGCAGTCGATGCGACGAGCTCCTGTGGCTCCTGTGGCTGGCCACGATCTTGAGTCAGGGGTTGCAGAAGCTGGCCCCCTGCTCCAACAGCAGCATCCTGGAGCAGCAGCTCACCAGAACCACCTTGCGTCTGGCAGCACATCCCTTGAGATCGACAGTGAGGCTCAGGCGGGGGCAGCAGAGACAAGCAGGGCCCCATGGAGCTTCTTGCGGCTCTTTGGCAGCAGCGCTGGTGCAGAGGCGTCTGAGGTGGGGGCATCAAGCCTTGGTGTTGAGTCGCCCAGCAGCGGAAAGCCAGCGCTGACCCCGCTCGTGACGTGGCAACCAGTGAGCTCCCTTGCAAGCAAGTATGCCGGAGTCCGAGTTGCGGCCAATGGGCTGGATCATGCTTGGTTAGTCGCAAATAATCACCTTGCACGCACAGTACCAGGGCTGCGTGTAGCAGTTGTTGCGTATCTGCTGCTCCTGCACGTTCTGTCATGGGGGGCCATTGCGTGGAGGCACTGCCCTTAGTCCAAGTCCTGGGAACTCCTGTTCCGAGCAGGCTGGGAAGCTGAGCATTACCAACTTTCTGGCAGACAGCATTTGGTGCTTGCAGAGAGACACATGTAGCGCGTGCTCTTGATGTGGCTGATTTGTACATAGTCGATCGTCCCCGCCAGAGCACGCTTGTACAGTCGAAATCATGGCTCCAGTTAATTTTCTATTCTTGGTTTCTTAGACTCATATTGAGTGAATTAGGTGTGTACAAATGCGTAGGGTCAAAAATGGACTCATGAGTGAAGTCAAGCAGGTGTTATGCACACGTGGCCCGTCCTAAATCCCTGTACTGTGGCAGGCTGCTTTCCATTTTTTTGAAGCAATTGACAATTTGCTGCTGCCAGAGCATCATTGTTTTTTTTTCTTTGCGCTTAGAGAACAAAAACATCCACCGTGCAGCTGCAAATCGAAAGACCAATTTCTGCAGGAAACTCCAATATCCGAGCTGAATTGGTTCACGCTAAAGGCCACATTTCTTGACAGTTTTTTTAAATCATCAGTTTGCCAAGAGTTTGAACAACTGTGGATGGACACTTGAGTTCAAGGGTTCCTGTCTCCCCGCTCACTGTGAGAGGCAAGCCTCGTGTGCAAATGCGCGCACACTCATGCAGGCTTGCACATGCACTTGCATGCACGCAGCAATTGCATCATGATGCATGCGCATTCTTCATTTTCTCGCACACATGAGCGCGCGCGCGCGCACTTACACACACACACACACACACACACACACACACGCACGCACGCACGCACGCACGCACGCACTCATGCACGCGCGCGCGCGCACACGCACACGCACACGCACGTACTCTGGCACATGCAGGCCATGAGTGCACCTCGTGAAAAGTATGCGGTCTCAGCACAGGACATTGTGCTCGCATGCATGATCCAGTGAGTGGTTTCCCTGTTTCTGCTGAATACTAAGCCTTCCTGTGCACTTCGTGTTCACATGTCATGTGGCACTGGATTGTGCTGGCTGTTGCATGCCCTCATCCACATTTAGCAATCCAGTACCTGATAAAGAGCTCCAGCTTCTCTTACGAACCATGCAATCTCTGCTCACATGCTTAAAGGAAACCACAGAGATTGAGGGAGTTCATTCAGGGCCTGATCCAAGATACAGCATTAAGAGCTTAGCTGAGCTGAAAGGCCTCTGCAAGAGCAAGAGAGATGTCCAAGCCCTGCTTGCACACCATGACCCAGATGTCATTTCTCCTGACAGAAACAACAATTAGTGCGGATCGCGCATCCAAGCTGGAGGCGATCAACTACGAGCAGATCCTGAAGACCTACGGGACCAGGCAAAAGGGCTGCACTGAGATCAGCGCGCTGGCACCCATAGCATTGGCCAACACCTACATCCCTGGCCAGCCCACACCGCTGACATTCAATCAGGAGCTCACCCAGCTGTGCGCGCTCAGGGGGAATGGTCAAGATCCCAAGCCAGAGTACCACGACAGAGCTAGCGCCCTCTTTGTGGAGGCGCTTGACAAGCCCAACCAGCGCACTGCCATTCCCCGACGCAGCTCAGCAAGAGACACAGCAATTCTCACAGCAACTCATGGCAGCAATGCAGCGCGTCATCTCCAACAGCAAGCAGCAGAGATTAACCGGAGTAGCTGTGCCGCTCCGCTTGCCTACCCTGACCTTATTTATCACACTGGCCCTCCTCACTGCACAATGCACCATGATCCACTGATCACTGCCAACACCTACAGGCCCATGGTGAACCCACAGCCAAGAAGAACCGTTCCTAAGACCTGGCACATCAATTTTTCCGGAGACTTAGATAAGAAGGAAACACGCAACATTTATTCCTATGTCAGTTGGCACTCTCCCAACACTCCCCCCACTCTTTTCTGGCGTCTGCCTCCTGTTTTGGTGTTCCATTCTATTATTAAACACTTCCTCTTCCTACACTGACCCATCTCTGTGCTTTGCTTGCAAAATATTCTCATGCACACACCCGCACAAGCACGCACAAGCACACACATGCCCTCACAGAAGCATGAAAGCATTCGCACACTCCTGCACACACCTGCACGAGCATGCACCACCCCACACAAAAACACACATACACATGCGCATGCCCGCACACGCCCGCACACACCTGCACACACCTGCACACACCCGCACACGCCCGCACACACCCGCACAAGCACGCACACCCAGTATTACAGTATCACACAGTTCCTGCTCACGTAGAAGACACTCACATAGCAAACAGTCACGCGTTCCTGAAAGCTGGTGCAAGAACACACACTCACCTCTACTTTGAGCGCCAAGTAGGCACAAACTGCCAAGTACATACAGTAAATAACCTCCTAAGCTGCCAAGCTCTCACAGCTGAAAGCCTTGCAGCGTACATGCAAGAGAACATTAATGCCGCGCATACACAAGAAGACATAGATGCCATTAATCGATGGACTGACTGCCAGAAAGAATGTGCGCTCACTGCTCGCTTCAGAGACGACCTCATTTACTCCTGGCTCCAAGACAATTGGAAGTTAAGCACAGAGCACATGGGCTTCATTTCAGCTAGTCACCCTAACAAACTGTCTAAAATTGGTGAAGCTGCCCACCTACACTCGTGCACAGCCTTCCTCTGTCACAATGATACCCACAGCTTTGCAATAAAGCATCACCAAGATCAATGGCTCCTTCTAGACTCTGAACTGAACTGTCCTAAA
>QFBH01000679.1:4959-14995 GCA_004335885.1 Dunaliella sp. M2 | reverse complement strand
CTGGCTCCCCCATCCTCTGTGCCTTTGAGCATCCAAGGCAAGCACCAGAAGAAAGTGCCCAGCAGCCTGGCAGCAGAGGAGAACACCCACCCAGGCCACTCCAGCCATGCGGAGCCCCCTCCTCCCACCGCCCAGGGCGACAGCCTTGAGGACAGTATCTTCACATGCTGCATGCAAACCGGTAGTCATAGATATCCCTGGTGCACTACAACCACCCCATGCAGCTACATGCAGGCTGACAGCCCATTAAGGGAAAAAAGCTCAGACATCCTACTTTGCACAGTCACCAGCTTCATCAATCGAGGAAGACCGGCACCTCTCTGCAGCAACTTTCAGAGGGCTCACTCACAGACCCAGCGACTTCTGCAACAAAAACATGTGCTGGTTGCTGAAGAAGTCACTCAGGAACCAACCAGCCTGCAGGCAAGTGAAAAATGGGAAGTCAGTTGAATGTTCAGTGAGTGACAAGTCCAGGAAGTTGTTTTTGCTGCTGAGCCATGAATCCAACAGCTAACCTTAACCTAGTTCCACCAAATTACCTTCGTAGGACCAGTTGCAACCTGACACAATGCAGCGTGCTGATAACACTTGCTGATTAATAATACTGATGCTGGCTTTCCAGCAAGTGCAGAAACGCAATGGCGCACACTGGACACAGTGTGCGCATGCACTTGCACATGAGCTCATGACAGATGCATAAAACCCAGCACTGAACTCCTTTGTTGAAAACACTATTAACACCCTGATCCATGCAATGTAGGTCAGCTTACCCGTGTGCCAAGGCCTGGCTTTGCTAGCGATGCCAGTGCTGCAGCGAGTGAAGTAGCACCAAGCACGAACAAGCAGCGTCCCACATGAAAGCCGGTACCCGCTAAAACCAGAACTGCCTTGCGTCGTCTGCAGGCATGTGAGAAAAGTAACAAGTAGCTAGAAGCATTGCTGATTGGAAGCAGGATGTAAGTGCATACGCATGCACAGGGGAAACAAAGGAGGCATGCAAACAGGCTGGATGCAAGCAGAAACAGCTGAAAGAAAGCGTTCAGTTATGGATGGTCAAATGAGCTCTGAAAAAATGATTTCAGAGTGAGCACAGCTTCTTAAACGTAGCCAAAATGAACGTGACGTGGATGAATGGGTCCCCTGTAACTTGGGCCCTGCTGAAAAGCTGACTGATAGGTGTAAGAGAGCTGCTGGGAATCCCTCCCACCTGCTGGGGCCGCGCTCTTTAGCTACTCTCGCAGTGTGTTGCACCACGGCAACTGTGCAGTCAGCTGCGTACAGCAGGGCGTTGGCGTGCAAGAGCGCAAATCCAAAACTGAACAGGCGGCGGCTCTTTGGTGCAGATGCATATTTAGGGTTGAGGACCTGCAAGAGGAACGACGGATGTGTTTTGGAAAACCAACACTGCTCCTGGTGGCATTTCCTGCACAGGACCGGCAAACATGATACATCAAACCAGGCTGCTAAAGTCCATGCAGGCTGCAGGAAGAAGAATACATAAGCGAGCGTACATGGTGAATCCACAGCACGCCATCCCTCAAAAAAGGAGCTGCTCGTGCGTCGCCCAAGCACCAGACTGTGAGGTGTTCATAGACGCGGCGCACCACACGCACTGCCACCTCGCGGTAGGACGTCCGCACACCTGCAGCTACCTGCCCTCGCAGGTCTGGCAATGGGGGTGGCTTTGAAGGCTCCTCACCCTGGATTGGAAGAAAGTAGCGAGGCCATCAGCGAAGATTTCATTCCCTACTTATTAAGAGAGCAAAGGTCCACTGCTGAGCTCTGATTCAGCACTGATTCAGCTATGATTAAGCTCTTCTCATGTGAGCATACTTTCAACATGAGTACGCTGGCCAGTGCTCATAGCTGATATGTACTGCCAGAAGGAAAGCAGCACCCACCCGTGCTTCAGCATCCAATGCCCCTTGCTCATGGTCTAAGAGCTCCAGGATGTACACATTGATCCCTAACAAGCATGAGAAGCCAATACTGCAGCAGGAGGCAGGACACAAGGCGTCATTTCCTTATGAAAAGCAAAGACGGTTTGCAGCTAAGTATACACAATCACGCGCTCACTTTTTAGAGGGAGTGAAAGCAACAGGAATGCGAGAGCGGAGGCACCCACAGACCAGCGCAGTAGTTTAAGCACACCTACTCACTTTCGAGCAGTGATGCCTAACAAGTTTAAAGGGTGGAACACTGAGATGATGGTCTTCAGCTCACTGGGATCCTGTCAGAGCAGATCGCAACAACGAGCGTCGTGTGCATGCGTGGGAGTATTTTGGTCTGAGCGTTTGTGTGCACGGCACTGATGCACATGCGTGCGTGCGAGCTTGGCTGTGCACAGGCGTGCACATGTACGCACTAATGTGTGCCAGCGTTGGTGCGGATGCACGCAAGTGGGTGCAGCACGCGCACAGACGTGCAATTTGATGTGTGTGAGCCTCTTCCATCAGCACGCTCACCTGCTGTGAAGCAGGCTCCTCAGATGTTGCTGGCGCTGCACTGGGCTGCTCTGCCCGTGCTCTGGGTGTGCTGAGCGCTGCGCTGCTGGCTGCCGCACCACATGCACATGCCAGTGACACGTTGCCCTTCAGCGTCCGTGCAACTGCTGCTGCTGCTGCGTGGTGGCTCCCTAGCACCAAGGCAGGCTGCACGCCCATTCTGATGAATGAAGTGTGTAAATTACATGAGCAATATATTTCTTGTGCTCTGGCCAACTTCCATCAGAAAAAACAAGTTGCATATCCTCTGCCCTCTGCGCTCCAATGCAGCGTGCTCAAGCAGCCAGCAGAAACAGCTAGGTGTTAGACTGCTGCACAGCCCTGGGCTGCGCTGGCGCCAACGCACATGAGGGCAAGACAGCCGGTCAATGCATGGAGCAGCCTGCTCCTCCTCCTGGGGCTGGCAGCGGCTCAGGATGTGCCCGTGACGCCTTTCCAAAGAGAGCCCTGTGAGCCAGGCGCCTTCTTTGACACCGCGCAGCTGGAGTGCGTCCCCTGCCCCTCGGTGCGGTTGCCATCTGGTCAAACGCGCTTGCAAATGGGACTCTCTTGCAGCAAGGCACACCACTTGACCCAGAGGCCTGTTGTGTGTGCATGTGGCGATGTTGCGGCAGCTTTCAGCCTTCTGTATACAGCACTGTGACATGGATTTGTGGGCCGTGCACGCGCGCACATGCGAGCGAGTGTGCGCAAGAACGAAACGTGTACTTCTCTCACACGGCGACCCCACTGCAGGGCGCGACCCCCACACCAGACCAACGGTCATGCATTGCCTGTGACTCCACATCTGGCTCCCTGTTCCTCTTCCGCAATGGCTTCACCCTCACTCAAGAGTGGACGCCTGCCTCTGGCACCGGTGGTTCCTGCACGTGTAACAGTGGAGCTGGCAGCTCTGTTGTGGCAGTCGTGCAGCGGGAAGGAGATGTGCTTCAGGTATGTCTGTGGATGTGTGCTTGTACACACACTGTGCATGCCCAACCTGTATGCCCCCCAAACACACTTTGATGCACCCTTTCATTCCACTATGGCCCACAAGATGTGGGCATCAGGGAACAATGGGCACCCAGAAATCCAAGCCCTGGTGACAATAGTTCTGGGGGCATACAGGGTATGCAGCTGCACACTTCAGCACACAACCCCCAGATCCCCACACCCCTTAAAGATTGGGTGTCACTCCTGGCGGAGTCTTTGCATTCTTTCTCTGCCCTAGGATTTTTCGTCAGAGTTAACCAGGATCTCCTCTAAATAAGTGGAGAGCTCTAATCTTGCCTGCCAATTGCATGGCTACTGCTTACAGAGGTGTGTTGTCTGCCCCTCTGGAACGACTCCCAACGCTGATGACACTGCATGTGTGCCCGTGGGCGGCTCCTTGGACGACACCACACCCCAGGAAGATCTGGAGTTTGTCTTGTCTGCTTTGGGCTTGGATGTCAATGTTGCAGCTGCCACGGAGGTACGCTTGCTCACCTGCGTGAATGGGAGGGCTCTGATCATATCCCCTCCAGACCTGTACTACTGCTCTCCATTCCAGGAATTGATGCGCTTAACCACTTTCACAGTGAACAAGATCCTTTGGCCTTGATGCATCTTGAGCACTTGGGAGAGGGTTTGGCAGAGGGTTAGGGAGCACCTCAGGGTCCTGAGGCACTGCCCTTCCCTTCACTGTAGTGCTTTGGATGCCCTCTCCTGCCTTATGACAAACAAAGAACAACTTCCTGTTATCCAGGTGGCCTTCCCCTTCGGGTCGGTGTCCAACTCGGTGCCCCTTGCTGTGTTGCTGGGTCCGTCAGCACGGGCTTGCTTAGAAGGGCAGGGCCGGAGAGCCTGCAACGCTGTTGCCAACCTGTGTGCCTTGTTGCTATACAGAGGGTAAGCAAGTGCTCCAAAAGAAGAGCTGCTGTAAGAGCCTTATGTTCCTGCACCAGGCCAGTGGGTGCTTCTGTCATGGACGCTGTCCCATAAGCGCATCTTCCATCGCTCAGATGGTGCCACCAGCTGGTACATGTTGGCAACACCTCTTTATCTTTCACACTCCCCCTTTGCCTGCCTTCTTGAGGCGCTTCCGAACAACAGCGCTGAGTCACGGCAATGCCAGCCCACAACTGCCCACTGCCCACCTCTGTGCACCTCCAGGGACACAGCTGCGTGCTCCCTGTACCGGGCACTCGTGGCTGAGCTGTCTGATGGGTCCTCCCAGGGTCCCAGGCCTGCCACTGGGCCCCTGCCGTGGCTGTTTTACTCTGGGTCAGCATATGCCCAGGCAGACGTCGACCTGACGTAAGTGAGAGCATGCTGCCTCGCTCTGCCCGTAGCAACTGCCCCCCCTGGGTGGCTTTCTTGAGTTCAGCAGTTGTGGGC
Source organism: Dunaliella sp. M2 (assembly GCA_004335885.1). Classification (NCBI taxonomy): domain Eukaryota; kingdom Viridiplantae; phylum Chlorophyta; class Chlorophyceae; order Chlamydomonadales; family Dunaliellaceae; genus Dunaliella; species Dunaliella sp. M2. The sequence goes on along the minus strand of QFBH01000679.1, from coordinate 10,133 downwards.
CTGATGAGAATATGTCAGAGAGCTGCTCTTGTCACAGGCTGCCTGTGCTTACTGTTTGCCTTGGACCTGCACGCTTACCCTCTTCATATCTTTCTTCATGACGACTCCTGGCCCTCTTTGCACACACAGGGTACACTTTGGCACTGCCGATACAGACACTGTCGACTCTGGGGAGCCGATAAACCAGTTCACTTTCATCCTGTCCGCCTATGCGCTGAATGGGACGTGGTTGGGCTTCTATGAATGGATCCGAGAATTCCAGCTGTGCGGGATCAACTCAGATGAGGGTGGCCAGTGGAGAAAGTGAGTTATCTGTCTGTACCACTAATCCTTGCTTGAAGAGGGTGAAAAGTCTGCTGGCTGTGTAAAGTGAATTACATGCTGAGAATGTTTTGCTGACTGCAAGCTAGTGATTTCCAGGTCAACACAAGGAGTGTCTTGCACTGCTTCTCTGATGCATCGCAGTTTTGGTAGGGAGTATGAAAACAGCTGTGACATCGAGCTACCCTTCATCCTCGAGGAGCTGCCACGGACCAGGGAGCCAGTGTTCTACGATGCCTTCCTGCGCACAGCACCTGACACCTTGTACCCAGTCCCTGTCAAGATATCCAACTACGATCAGTCTGCTGGCAACAGTGCTGAAGAAGGTGAAGGTCAAAGCAAAACAGCCAGGGCTGCAGAGCCTTGCTCCATTGCAGATCTGTGCATGCACTACTGCGGAAGATAGTGCTCCTTTCAACAGCACGGACTCAGCTAGGTTTCCTAAGAAGCACAGTGTGTGGACCTGTAGAGCCCTCCACTGAATTGCATTGTAGGAGTGCAAACAGCAGCACATGAACTAGCCGCCACTCCGTCCACAGGTGCAGTGCGCCGTTTCTTTTATGTGGATGGATCCCTGGGCACCAGCCAAGGCAGCACGCGCACTGAGTCGGACTTCCAAGTCGTCCAGTTCCCCTCAGTCTTTCGCTTGAACATCACTCAGCGGCCTGACCCCACAGACGAGATCTTCCCTCCTCAGATCTACATCATGTGAGCTGTTTCTCAGCTGAATGAGGACCCAAAAGACTGCATTGCAGCTTGCTTTTTAAGCAGCTTTTGAAGGCCTGGCCTGGCAAGATTCAGCTCTAGCTCTCCATCCCAGCAGACCACTGCACTGAATGTGCCATTACTGCATGACGTCCACATCCATCTTTTGCATGTTGTTGACGCCTGGTGAACATGGCCGACAGAGGGCCATCTCAAGATTGTTGCTTGCCATGTGTGTGCGCGCAGGTATGACTTCCGGCAAGTTCAAGCAGGGCAGACCGGAGAGCCTACCCATGTTGAGTTTGCTGTCGGCTACCGAAACGGTGACAATGTGGAACAAGCATTTGATGAGGGATTTGAGATCATGCTCATTGTGTTCCTGGTGAGTATGCCAAGAGACCCAGCTTCAGCAGTGGAGTGTGCAACAAGTGCAGTGTGTGTTCATGTTTGTTGTATTGCATTTGTCTCTAAGCTACATGGTCTTGCTGGCCAGCATGCGACACTCAACTAACCTTACCTTTCATGGCCACTACAGTTAAGGCGCTTTCCTTGTGTGATCTGTGCATCCTTGTTGTCGCAGGTTGCGTTGGCCTTCCCTTTCTACTGCTGGAAAGTCTTTGTGGCTTTCAAACGACAAAGAGACTCTGCAGGCATGAAGGTGCGTCTGCCTTCCTCCTCTTGTTTGCTTCCACGTATCTCAGGAACAGGGCAAGGGTGTAGTCAGAGCTCATACCATTATTCCTGTGTGCCAATACTGCTCCTAGTCACGGCAACTCAGTATCGCGCGTCCCTCTCTTTCTCCTCCCAGGGACTTGCCATCTACATGGTCATGTGCCTGCTGGATGTTGCGACGTTTGCCCTGTTCCTGGTGGTCTGCCTTGTGGCTCTGTACGAGGTGATCCTGTACAAGTTGCAGGTCGCTGTCTTCTTCTTGGTCCCCGAGAATGAAGAGCTGACAAGCTTCAGGTGCGAGATGCTTAAAGCTGAACAGCTACAGCTGTCTAGCTAGTTGAAATGGTGTTAGCTCTTGGCATGTTTAATCGATGAACCACTTCTGGTGCCTGCATCCATTGTTCTCAGATTTTTTATCTTTCCCACTTTTGCGTAGGGCCACTGCCATCGTTGCAGTTTGTGGACAAGCTGTGAGCCTCATTTATGTGGTCTGGAAGCAAGTCAACACTGACTTGTTCTTCCTTGACTGGGAGAAACCACGCAAGGTGCTTTCTAGGGATGGTGAGTAATCCTTTTTTCCTGCAGCATGCTCTCTTGCATCTGTGTGCCTGCAGGCAGGCAGTTCTGTGGCTCGCATTTGAAGAGAGCCAGGGCAGAGTGCAAACTTTTCTAAATTCTTTCTTGTTGGTATGCGCAGGAACCCGCGAAGAGGACACAGATGTCAGTTCATGGCGCCTGCTCACCATTGTGAACAGGTTTGCTGAGCTGCAGACAGCGCGGGTCACGTGCCCAGAGTTTACTCTCTTCATGATGGTGAGTGCTGCCCCACCTCGCAAGGGGGGGGGGTTAGGCTGGTGACTTGTTCACTTCTCCTTCCTTTCAAGCTGGCAGCCGCTCTCATGCTTTCCCGGACATAAGTCTCCTTTTCATTTGTTCCGATACGTGATGGCAAAAGCATTTCGTCCCAGACTGACAACAATGGCAATGTGAACATTGTCGTGCATACCAGGTTCTAATCTTAGTTGGGGCAAACGTGCAGAACGCGGGTGAGGTGACACCCAGGCAAGACTACGACAGTACCTACCGCACCACTGAGCCAAGCATCTTGCTGCGTTGGGGCATTCAGGTATGCCCTTCACAGCTCAGTTTTGCCAGTGCTGTCCCATCTGGTCCTTTTGCTCTCCTGAACTGCTGGTTGGCTGATTGCTTCTACATGTGTTTGTCGTTGATGCTTGGCTCATTTGGACATCTGGAATGTCTTCCACCCCCCCTTGCAGACTGCCTTCTTCTTCATACTCTTCCTGGGAGAGTACAGCTTCCGGAAGCTCCTGTACTTCCCATTCGTTTCTGACCCCATCACCAATCTGGTAGACCTTATGTACCTGGCCAACATCAGCTTGTTCATTTTTGAGGATCGTCATGTGGGATCCTACATCCATGGACGCAACAATGCGCAACATGCTGACACCACCTTGAGGTAGGCAGTCACATGGCTGTGCCTGCACCAACTCGGCTGTGCTGTACTCAACCATACTAAGCATCCATGGTCATGCCTGGTCAGAACTGGCCAGCATGGAATTTTGTGCACAGGAGCTGGTTAGCAGGGGGGTGATGTGGGGGGGGGGAGAAAGAGGGGGGGGGGCACGTGTGCGTGCGTATTGCTTACCTCTAGTGGCACTGCATCCCTACACTACAGGGGCTTGAACAATGAGTTGGAGAAGGAGGGGGAGGGCCTTTCCACACCCAGAGGCTTGGTCCCTACCTACCAGGGGAACTCCAGCAAGCGCGAGAACCAGTTGTTTCAGTTCTATACAACTGCTGCTGTGCGGAAGCAGTACGACTCCAAGATGAAACGGAAGGTGGAGCAGGTAATCAGAGAGGCGCCCTTCAGCCACTCCCGCCTCTTTCTCATTCCAGTCTGATTTGCATCATTGATGTCTTTGGGGCTTTGAGCCAAGAGTCCTTCCTGTTTTCTGCGATGCTGGACAGGTGAAGCAGCAGGCCAAGATCAGGCAGGGCCAGGTCCTGACCATACTGAAGGGGACCGGCAAGCCTGAGGAAGCCATGCTGGCTGCCAACGATGATGTCGCTGCACTTTTTCGCGAGGTCGTCACAGATGTGGAGCGCAACTATGCCGTGCAGGTGGGGTGGTTTGCTCAGCTTTCAAACTCTTCCAGCGTCCCCTTGCTAAAGCCCGGCTGTGCCTTGCACGCAAGAGCCCTCAAACACTTCCATGCTGAGTCTTGGTCAGCCAGCTTAAATGAGGTGCTGAGCATGTTTTTCCTTACATCCCTGCAGGTTGTCGACCCTTCCATACTGCAGCTGATGCTCATGCTGCCTCCTCCTGCCTCAGCCCACAACACCGTCTTTGTGCACGACTACTTCCAGAGCTTCACAGAAACCATGTTCATCGGGAATGAGGTGCGTTTCTGAAGCTGCTTTTTCCAGGGGCTTTTATCGTGCTTCGCCTGGTCCAGCATGAATGGCTCTGAATCCTTGGCTTTGTGTCCTGGTGCTTGCATTCTTCCACTGACAAGCTCACTCTCCCTCATCCACCCTCGTTGACCTCTGATTCACTCGCAGCTGCGCTTGTATGTTTTTGAGGCCTTGTTCTTCATGTCTGTGGACCTGGCGCTGAACAATGTGGCTGCCACTGCCCTTATTACGTATGCCATGGTCCGAGCAGTCGTCCTCGTGCGGAGAGCACTGGGCACCTTCAATCTGTCGCAGAAGACATCCATTGATCTCCACTTCTTGGTGTGACCATCTGAGTGAAGTGATGGAGGTACCATGCAGATGCGCAACATCACCGTCATTGTATATAAGCATGTACATACCAAGCAGGAGTGCAGGGGTGTGCCATACTCATTCGTTTCAAATAAAAGACAGGCAGAGTGTGTGTGCTTTAAGTAATGTGGTTTTCAAAGTGGCGGGGGACTTGTGACATGAATTCATGAATGCTGTGCACCTCAGGTAGCTGGTGCCGTTCTTGGAAATATCTATTGTTGATTGATTGATTGATTGATTGATTGATTGGTTGCGCAAGCACAAGCGCAACGCGGGTAACCGCATGCAAGCGCAATACAAAATCCAGTGGCAGCCTGTTACCATTGAGCACTGGGCCCTGCCCGTATTCAAGACCACAGGCCTAAAACCAGCTGCTTGCATCCCCTCCTGAAAAGTGGATTCCTAGGAGCCAAACAGAAGACGACTCCTGTCAGATCTGCTGGTCTCCAACCAGCAAAGAGTTCCCTCCAGCTGAAAAGAACTACTCTGACATGCCTGTGTNNCTGGAAGTGCCTCATAGACCTGGGGGTATGCACAGCAAACAATCACCACACAGCGCATGACAGTGATCACTGGCACTGCCCTGCATGTGCCCATCTCTCCCCAACAGAGAAATCAACTCGCCAAACATCTGCTGAGAAGGATGAGATGCTGCACGTCACTCGGCATCCAAGCTGGGAGCCAGCAGA
>QFBH01000677.1:21353-31765 GCA_004335885.1 Dunaliella sp. M2 | reverse complement strand
CACACGCACACGCACGCGCGCATACACACACGCACACGCACGCATGTGTGCGTGTTGTTTTGAGTGTCTGTGCATGCAGGTGTGCAGGCATGTGTGTAGGTACCTGCCTGCAACCTGCTGTCCATGCATCACCTTCTCGCACGTGCCTCATGCACCCTGCGACACAGGCTATGTTGCCCAAGTAGGCTCTGGCCTGTTCCTGGTCATCCAGATGGTCATCCTGCTGGACTTTGTGCAGGTGCGCGGAGGTTATGTGCACATTGCTCTTGCTGCTCAGGCAGGCTGAGTCGTGTGCGAACGCATGCGCGCGCGCGTGTGTGCGTGCATGCGTGCGTGCGTGCGTGCGTGCACTTTCAGAGCTTCATCCATTTCCCCTCTGTTATTGTTTGTGCACTTACAGAGCTGCACCTGTTCTCACTGTGTTTGTCGCGTGTGCACTTCGCGCGCAGTTGTGGAACGACACGTGGGTGGCACAGGTGGAGGACAACTCTGTGCACTACTACTACTGCACCCATTCTCACTGTGTTTGTCATGTTTGTGCAGGTGTGGAACGACGCGTGGGTGGCACAGGCGGAGGAGGACAACTCTGTGCACTACTACTACTACTGCACCCGTTCTCACTGTGTTTGTCATGTTTGCGCAGGTGTGGAACGACACGTGGGTGGCACAGGCGGAGGAGGACAACTCTGTGTACTACTGGCTGCTGAGCTTCACTGCCGCAGGCTACATCGGATCCATCACCCTGGCTGGTAAGCCTATAACATTGACCATTAGTATGCCAGCCATTCAGCCGGACTGTTGACTGCTAGGCACTGAAATTCAAATCCGCGGCTGGTAGGGCTGTTGCTCTCGCTGCAGTTGTCATCGCTCCTATGCAGTCTCTTGCTTTCTGCTCTCGCTGCAGTTTGCCCCTTGGACTCTCCAGTGACTGTGTGTTTGGGAGAGTGGGGTCGGGCTCGGCATCTTTCCTTTCTTTGCTGCACTTGTATGCACGAGCATGCACACACACGCGCAGGCCTGATGTACTACTGGTTCAACCCTGCCCACGCGGGCACCTGCACCCTTAACATCTGCATCATCACCTCCGCCCTCCTGCTCATTGTGCTGCTCACCTTCATCAGCCTGCACCCCGTGGCCAAGCAGGTGTGTTGGCTGTGCTCAGGGCTAAATCTGTTAGAATGGGTCGAAGCGGGCTCTTTGTTGTGCTGTGCTCCAGCTCACCTTCAGCACCAGTCCGCACCCTGTAACCAAGCAGGGTGTCGGCGTGTCCAGCTGGTTGCAGCTGCTTTGTTTTGCCTTATGTGTTTTCGCCAGCTTGCTGTGGGCGTGAGACATTTCTGAAGCCAGCTGTGTGTGCTTAACCCGCCCAAACCCACCTACCTGGTGCAACTTGTGCTCTAAAGCAGTACGCATAAACATCTGCAGGGCTCCATCTTCCCAGCCAGCCTCCATCATCAGCCTGTACTGCAGCTACCTGTGCTTCAGCACCTCCCTACTTTGCCTTATTTACTCCCTCGCAGTGTGCTCCCATCGCATTGCCGTAATCATTGCATGCCATCACTTGCTTGCAGGGCTCCATGTTCCCAGCCTCCATCATCAGCCTGTACTGCAGCTACCTGCTTCAGCACCTCCCTACTTTGCCTTATTCACTCCCTGGCAGTGTGCTCCCAGCGCATTGTCATAATCATTGCATGCCATCACTCGCTTGCAGGGCTCCATCTTCCCAGCCTCCATCGTCAGCCTGTACTGCAGCTACCTATCCTTTTTTTCCTTACTTTGCCTTATTCACTCCCTTGCAGTGTGCTCCAAACACCTTGTGCAATTCGTGCCTGAAAGCAGCTCACTCTCAAACACCTGCAGGGCTCCATCTTCCCAGCTTCCATCATCGGCCTGTACTGCAGCTACCTGTGCTTCAGTGCCCTCCAGTCAGAACCCAAAGACTATGAGTGCAATGGCCTGGCGGAGACCACATCTGCAGCATCAGGTATGTTGGGGCAGCACTGCTGTCATTTAAAATTGAATAACGCAATCATGCACCGCATCCTGGTTGCCTGGCAGAGACTACATCTGCAGCATCAGGTGTGTTTGGGAAGGCACTGCTGCCATGCGTGTGAACGATGCAACCACACCCATTGTGGTTGTGTTGCCCTAGCAGTTGCTCTCCATTGTGTGGAGTGTGGCAGTGTGATCCCATCCAGAACTGCAGGCATTGAACGTGAGCTTGGTCAAATGGGCTTGATCAAATAATAATAATATAATTGTATAAAAGATAACCCACTCATTGTGCACACAGGCAGCACCTTGGCCATGGCCATGCTTGTGACGCTGGCAGCGGTGGTGTACGCGGCCTTCCGTGCTGGATCCAACACCTCACTCTTCACGCTGGAGGGCTCTGAAGAAAATGAGGACCAGGTGTGTGGGGGAAAGGGGTGTGTGAGGTGTACGCGGCCTTCCGTGCTGGATCCAACACCTCACTCTTCACGGAGGGCTCTGAAGAGAACGAGGACCAGGTGTGTGTGTGGGGGGGGGTTACCTGCTTATCCACTCACGCCAGTGTGCTCACAAGAGTGCGTGCTTGTGTGCTCTTCCCGCTGGAGGGCTCTGAGGAGAATGAGGACCAGGTGTGTTTGTGTGGGGGGGTTTACCTGATTATCCGCTCATGCCAGTGTGCTCACAAGAGTGCATGCTTGTGTGCTCTTCCTGCTAGAGGGATCTGAAGAGAACGAGGACCAGGTGTGTTTGTGTGTGTGTGCTGTGGTAGGGGAGCATTGCGTTTCTCTCCATTGATTTGCCTAACCTCACCTCCATCTCCATTGCTAATTCTCCGCCTTCTCTTTATTCACGTCTGGTGCTCGTGCACAGCCAGCAATCCCTGCTGGCAAAGGAGGGGGCAGCGCCCATTTGTCTCCTCGGTTTCATGACTCCATGCTGCTTGTGGGAATTAAAATTGTTTCTAATGTGCTGTCCTCGTGCACACTGCACAGCAATCCCTGTTGGCAGAGGAGGGGGCAGCGCCCACGAGCGCAGGCCTGGATGGCCTGCCTGCACCTGGGGAGCAGGAGACAACGCGTGAGGGTGGGGCAGGTGCGTGCGTGCGCATGCTTTTAAGCGTGTGTGTTCGTGTGTGCCCCTGGGGAGCAGGAGACGACGCGCGAGGGTGGGTTAAGGCAGGTGCGCGTGCCTTGTGCCATGCCCTCTGTAATTGCACATGTATAGTGTTTGCTTGCGTGCGTGCGTGCGTGCGTGTGCGCGTGCGTGCATGCGCACATGAGCGAACAAGCTGACTACATTTGGCAAAGGCGGAGAGCTGTTTCCTTCACACAATCTGCTGCTCAAGACACCACATGGAAATCTCTTCATTCCTGTTTGGTTCATGCTTGGCAATTAAAAACGCAGGCGTGCGCCCTGGAGAGGCGCTGCAGGACTACACGCCCGTGACCTACAACTACTCCTTCTTCCACCTCATCTTTGCGCTGGCCTCCATGTACATCGCCATGCTCATGACCGGCTGGGGCAGCAGCGCGCAGGTGCGTGCGTGTGCAAATGTGTGTGTGTGTGTGTGTGTGTGTGTTTGTGTGCGCGCGTGTGTGCGCGCGTGTGTGCGTGTGCGTGCGTGCGTGCATCGCTACGCTAATGACTGGCTGGGGCAGCAGCGCGCAGGTGCGTGCGTGTCTACGTGCGTATGTGTGTGTGCATGTGTGTGTGTGTGTGTGTGTGTGTCTGGTCACGCAAGGGCAATGTCACAGTCTGGTGCAGGCTGACGGCTGGCAGAAGTGGCGTTGTGCACAGGGTCTTGAGCCGCACCCTTCTGGGTTAGTGAAGCATGCATGCGCCATGTGTCCCTTCCTTGCTCTGTGCTCTCCTTCGCGCGCACATGTGGAGGAGCGCACAGAGAAAGGGCGGGATGGAGTACGGAACGCAATGCAAAGGGCATGCAGAGATCAGTCTTCATCAAGGTCTTCCCTCTGTGCCCTGACCCATTTCTGTGCACTTTTGCTTTGTGCTTGCATGCAGGACCTGGACCGCATCGACATCGGGTGGTCCAGCGTGTGGAAGCCACACTTTAGTCACGATCGCCTTTGTGAACAACTCTCACTGTGTGACTCTGCTGTGGTTGCTGCATGCAGGACCTGGACCGCATTGACATCGGGTGGTCCAGCGTGTGGAATCCATACTTTAGATCACGGTTGTCTTTGTGAACAACTCGCACTAACTCTCACTGTGTGACTCTGCTGTGGTTGCTGCATGCAGGACCTGGACCGCATTGACATCGGGTGGTCCAGCGTATGGATCAAGGTGACAGCCATGTGGGTCACAGGCCTGCTGTACTGCTGGACGCTGGTGAGTGCAGCAGCCCACTCACCTTTAATCATGATATGCGCCAGTGAGTCAGCCAATAAGTGTTAGTGTGGCAGCTCGTGGGTGCATCATTCACTGAACAATGAGCGGGTGTGCACTCGTGCATAAACCTGTGTAGGCTGGATGTCGATCTCGCAATAAAGTGCTTGGGTGTGCCACACATACCTTTGCAACTAATTCAGGTTTGTGCACTCCACTGCTCACTCGCAGTTGGCCCCATGGTTCTTCCCAGACCGCACCTTTGCTTAATGAGTCGTGGACTCAGTTTACGGATAAGGGCAGGATGGCTTCTTTGTCTGTTTTGAGCAGCAGGTCTCAGCTGTATATTGGGTCGTGGGCTTTGCGTGTGTTCTTTTTTTGTTTGCTGATTTTTGGTGTTTCCTGTGGTCTCGTGGTTTGCACCTTCTGTCTAGCAGCGGGCCCTGCGCCTGTTCCAGTAAGCCTGCTAACTGTACCATTAAACAAGTGTGTCTTCCAAGTGATCTGACTAGTTGATGTCCTGCTGGCTTGTGCTCATGTGTGCTTTTCTGTGTGTACGCGTGGGTGGTCTGCGAAGTCATCGACAACGATCAATGGTCTTGTGACGGTTGCCGTGTGTGTGTGTGTGTGTGTGTGTGTGTGTGTGTGTGTGCTCTGCACGCACATGATGCTGTGTTAGTTCTCTGCTTGCATGCGCGTGCATGCCCTTTTTTGTTGCCACTGTAAAGTTTTGGTTTTGCCATGGCTGCAGCTTGCATTCAGCAGGAAGTGAGTAGAGTAGAGCACGGCTGCACGCTTGTTTCCCCCGCTGTGGAGCTTTGCTAGAGCAGCCTATCGTTGTGCTGGAGAAGAGGGAAGAGGGAAAGCGTGAGCGCACCTTCTGAGCTCAGGTTGAAGCATGCCAGGCAGGTGCGTGCAAAGCGCTTGCATGCACGCACGCGCACAGGCCTGCATGCACGTTTGAACAAATGATGCGCATGCGCTCACATCAGGAATGAGCGCCTACAACTCGACGAGCGAAGTGTACGCCGCGCGTGCGTGTTAACTGTGGGACGTGCATGTGTGCGGCAGAGGGATCAGAAAGGAAAGTGTACGCAGTTGCTTGGCAAGGGACACCAGAGGGGCTTACAGCTGCATATTGGTGAAGGAAGTCACAGGTCTTCTCAAAAAGTGTGTTTCCCTTGATTTCATAGTCTTAAACAGCCAGATTGTAAGAGCGAGACGCGGTGGTCCCAGGACCTTCATCCTTCATCCGGGTCACAACTCAATGAGCCGCGGTAGCTCAGTTGGACAGAGCGGCACTTTAGTAAGGTGCAGGTCCCGTGTTCGAATCACGGTCGTGGCACGCCTTTTGCTCTTTCGTGTCTCTGCCTGTGTGTTTTTCTTTCTTTTGCCTCTGCATGTACCGTGCTGGGGTACTCCTCTTGGCACCCCTTTCGCATGTCCTCCATTTGCTCTTTTGGCTGTTCCTCTTACACCTCCACTGTGCGCGTACCGTACTCCTTGTGCTCTTTTGATGCTTGCTTGCTGCCCTCGTGAGGGCGGTGATCACCCACCGTGCATGGTTTCCTTTTGCTCCTTTGGCTTCTCCTACTTTGCATGTCTTCCTTTTGCTCTTCTAACTCTCTCGCTGTTGCACTCTCCGTTGCGTGCATGTGTCCTTTTGCTCTTTGCACTCACCACCACCACATGCTTGTATTAAAGATGGAAAGCCTCCATAATTTCCCCTTGCCAGGAAGTGCCAGCTCTTTTGCTCTCCTCATTTGGTGCAGGAATGCACGCACGCACTGCTGATGGCTGGGCTGCCTCAGCTGCTGAAAAATGTGTGGTCTCAGTGTGTTGGGGCGGGGGTGAAGTGCATATGCCGCGATAGCTACCCACAGCTATTTGTCAATCGCACAGTGCGGCACTCTAGTAAGGTGCAGGTCCCGTGGTTGACTCACAGCCGTGGCACACCTTTTGGCTTCATGGCCAGGTGCACTTAGCTATCGTTGCCTCTGTTGTGATCCTCCATGCCCTTGCTACTGCACGCCCCTGTGCTTTCATTTGGACATCTAAAACTGACTCCTGTCCCTCCCTCACACTGTCCCCCGAGGACTGCAATCTACCCCACTCTGCTCCAGCTCGTGCATCTGAGCCTTCCTGTGCGCGCATTTTGATGCCTGCATCAGAGCGCTTCATTCTTTCTTGCTTGCTTGCTTCTACCTGCCTGGCTGTGCTTGCTGTCTTGGCTCTTTTGATCTCCTTCTCCTAAAGTTGAGATGTGTGTGCTGCTGATGGCTGGGCTGCCTCATGAGGCTGATCAGCTGTTGCCTCAGCTGCTGAGGGGTGCCCTCACAAACAATGACTGCTGCCCTCCACACTTATCAGCGATTGCTGTGCCCCTCACTTATGACATTTGCTGTTGAACAAGCATTCATCAGCTTAGCACAAAGCTCACACGACAAAATAAAGAGCCCAGTACCCAGAGGTTCTGTTTCACGCCTTTTGCACCCTGCAAACTGTGCATCCATGCGCATGCCCCTTTCCCAAGGACGATCAGAAAAGAAAGCAAACCACGCCAAAGGTGATTTAAGGCTATGTGGGGTGACCCAGCAGATCTCATGGGCAAGAAGTTGAGGAGCGCTTCAATTTGATCATCAAGTTGTTAACAAGACATCAATGCTCAGACGTCACTCAAGACTCACATCCTTTTAGACAGCCACTGCGAAGGCATACACAAACTCAGTAATGATCTATTGCCTCTCAAAACCTGAATCAGCTCTTTGCTTTGTTGAATCACATGTGGCACTGCTATGTACGTTTGCATAACCAAGTGCCTAGGAGCACAAGGGCAGAAGGATTGCCTGTGGGCAGGAGCATTTAAAGGCAGGAGCGTCTTGAACAGAACCTGAACAGTAAACTAACCAGCAGAAGAGGCAGCCTTACAGCAGAAATTTGGAGTGTACTTAGAGCTCTGCACACCCCTTAAAAAGGCAGGAAAAGGCTTCATGGACCGGCTCATGTCTTGCCAGCCTGTAACAGCACAAGCACGCAAGGGGCCCAGTGATAAAACACACACATGCGCACGTGCAGGGTGAAGCAGATGAAGCATATACACCACACATTTGATACAGACTGAATCACCATATCACATGCAGGAGGTAGGCAATGGTGAGGCAGGAACAGAGCATAAGCACAATGAATATCACTTCAATCAGATGGACGCACAATATGGCACCCTTTTGCTTTTACAAAATGAGCACAGGACAGCTGGGCGGAGATCCCTTGTGCAGTGACATACCTGGTTTCCAGGAAGCAGCTTCATAAATGCCTCATAATTTTTGATGATGAAGCAAGCCACAGGGCGCTCGGTTGCCAGCAGGTCAGTCGCCCCAGAGGTCGCAAGGTCTCGCATCTTGTCATACAGAATGGCATCAGAGTTAGCGTGCACCCTGCCTGCGCCGTGGGAGGTGTATGCGTATTGTAAACAAATGAGAACCCCGTAAAAGCTCAGATAAAACTGTTCTGAAAGAGCAAGGATAAGCAAGCTGGAATGCCATAATTCCTGATACCAAACACTCGACTGTTCCACATGCATCCACACTCTCCATTCTCAAGCAGAGTGCATAAGAGCATGCAGGCGTGTCATCCATGCTTACTCACAATCCTTCCCATAAACTGCTGCATCCAAGGCCTCCGCAACGTCTGGTGCTGTGACCTGCTGTGCACCCAGCTGGGAGAGTGTCTGGGTGATGGCCTGTGCCAGGCTGCTGTCCGTGCTTAAATGCTCCTGGAGCTTGCCCTTGTCCTTGATGTCATGCTGGGACGTGCCTGCCTTGAAGAATCGGCTGGCGTAGAGGGCCAGAGTGTCATCCATTTTTTCCCTGTGTGAGCATGGGATGAGCACTTGTTGGCCATGTGTGCAGCGCGATGCTTGCACATTTAAAGCTTTGCAGCACGCATGCACCAAGCGCCATGTCCTTCCTACTGTATAGTTAGGATGCATACAATTCAAGAATGGTTTGTTGCCCTCCAAGGGTGTAAGGAGTAAAACAGAGTTGTAAGAAAGACTTATGTCCAAGGATGCACAATTCAAGTGCGCGCGCCCTATCCTTCCTTCTCTCACTTGTACAGGGACGCCAGCAGCTTGTTATGCAGCTGCAGCATGGCCACCATGGGGCCCAGGGACGCGGAGAAGTGCAGGAGGCTGTCACGCAGCACAAGCTCGTTGGGATGCAGGACCCTGGCAGGCTTCTGCTTGCTCTCCTGGTAGCTGACAAACTCAACAGCCATGCCCAGGCGCCCCATGATGGCTTGCTTACCCTGCTCGATGGCTTCGCTGCCTCTGCATGGGGCTGTTACCTTACATGTGATGTCATCGTTACCCCCGCTAGCAACGGTTATTTTCAAGCGAAGAGAAATTGAATTGAATTGGTTTGGATTATGTTAAGCTAAGAGACATTAAATAATGAATGGAAGAGTCTAATGAATTGAAAGCTAAGAGACAATGGATTGAATTGGAATGGACTGGAATGTCAAGCTCTCTAAGAAACATTGATATTGAACAAAAGCCAAATAGGGAGGGGTGGAACGATGGAAAGGCCTTGATGCATTGCAAATATGTGTGAGTGGTACTGAACAGCGGCCCTTCATGTCCTAGGGGCGATTGCTATCCCTCGATGATGGACGCCGTGTAACAATCAATCAATCAATCATGAACACCTGCTGTTCAAGCCTAGTGCAAACTCTTACGTTTTCTTTGCTGCTGTGTCTCTTGCAAGAAAGGAGAGCTAGGCTGCAGCAGAAAGCGTGTGGATGACCCATTGTGGTTATGGAATGGGAAATACATAGCTCAGAGCAGCTGCTTCACACACTAGAGCCACATATATCACTTCTGGGCCGGCCTCTACTCAGCTGAAGGACTCCTTCATTTGAAGCAGTAACGCGCTCATGTGCATGCCCAGATCCCTCAAATCGGAGATGAGCTCCTCCTTCCTCACGTTTGCTTTGCCCCAGTGCTGTTGAGTAAGATGTGACCCATTCGTGCAAAGTGTGTGCAGCGCATAAGTGTTGACTGTGGGATGTGCGCAGCAGTGGGATCAGAAAGGACAGTGCACAGATGCTTGACACCAGTGGGGGCTTACAGCTAGATGGGTGAGAAGGAAGTCACAGGTTCTCTAAAAGGTGTGTTTCCCGTGGTTCCATGGTCTTAAACAGCCAGATTGTCTGAATCCGCGGTGGTCCCTGGACCATCATCCTGGGTCACTTGGATGATTCAATAAAGCCGCGGTAGCTCAGTTGGACAGAGCGGCACTTTAGTAAGGTGCAGGTCCCGTGTTCGAATCACGGTCGTGGCACTGAGTTGGTCATGGCTGCTTGCAAGCCCATGACAGGCACAGAGAGCTCCAGAGAAGACAGTGCGAGGGTTGCTCAGAGCATTAGCACACTTGCCTCAAAGCTGGGAATGGGGGGCTGTGGGCTCTCCACAAACAAGAATCTAGAGGGGAAGATGTGCGCATTCTGTGGCAGGGTGAGTGATCTAAAGATCATAGTCAGGATCAGACCGACCAGATGTCACTCCCCATTTAATCAAATCCCAATGCTTGACCTTTGTTCCATGTTCTTGCAGCGTAAGATCAAAGGATGACTTGACTGAAGGCAGCAGCATTTCGTGGTCTGACTCAGCGATCACTGCTGATGACTGCTCATGAGCACTCCCATTGTCTGGATCCCCTTGCTAAGTGCATTGTCGCATTAGCTCGCCACACCTTGCTACAGGATTTGGATCCTCTTGCAACATCTCCGTCAAGCCTACCTTTTGCCATGATGCTGCCGTGCTTGCAGTCTGCAGCAGCCCCACTCACTCACCTTAACCAGCAGCTTCAGGTACACATTGTCACTCTTGGGGGCGGTGTGGTACGCCTTTGTGTTTCTGCCCCCAGCAATTAGGTCGACACCCTGCGCGTATGGATGTGTACGCATCCAGCAGTGGTGGGCAGGCCGTGGGAGAGTGTCAGCAGGCGAGACGGCTCATGAAGCGCATTCGACAACAGCGCACAGGCACAGGTGTGCAGCCACTCACCATGTTGACC
>QFBH01000675.1:21183-32284 GCA_004335885.1 Dunaliella sp. M2 | reverse complement strand
GTGTGTGTGTGCGCGCGCTTGCACAAGTGCAAGTTGCTTGCAAACTCAGAAAGAACAAAAAATGAAAGGAGAGTCGATGTGAAAGCAGCAAACAATACATTGGGGCAATCGGTGGCAATGCACTCTTTCCTGCTCTCCCCCGTCTCTCGCTGCTCCCTTCAGCGGGCCATGGCCACACTATAATGTGAGTGCGTACGTCAAGCGGCACGTCGTGGACGTAGACGCTGGTCATGGCTTGTCACAGCAGTCCTGTAACAACATACATGCACGCCCGCACGCACTTGCACGCGGCGTTCCCTGCCTGCTGCTGCCATTGGCATCCAACAGTGTTCGGTCATGCATTGGAAGGCCTGTGATAGCTGCAATTGCTCATGCTCGTGCGTGCTTGCATGCACACGAGGCCTCGCATGCACCTCCAGGCAGTGACACAGGCGCAGTGCCCATTGAATCCCGGCTCTGCTGTGCAATCATAGTTCCACATGCATGGCATGCGTCCGCGCACACCTGGCAATCAATGGTGTCCTGATTGTGTATGTGTGGCCAAGCCCAGGAACACCTTGATTGCAGGCCACTCTCTTGGGCACTGGCCTGTTCTCCTCGTCCTCGTCTGCAAGCGTGTGCACAGGAACACCTGAACTGGTGCAGAGCAACATCTGTGTGAGGCACGTGTGCGAGTTTGCACCAGAGTTTCTGACTTCACATGTCTTGTGCCTTCCCACTGCAGGTGTAGCTGAGCGCCAGAACCTCCCCTGCTGCAGATGGCAGATACAACTGAGTAAGAGAGTCTGGAATAAGACAGGTAGGCGTACCTGTGGTGGCCCTTGGATGATTGCTCACACAGGTGCCCGATGACAGAATACCCGGTATTACTGTTTGCTCGTGAGTCTGTCTTACCATGTGCGGAAAGGATGTAAGTTGCTTGCCTCACATTACGCATGGTGTGATATGCTGTGTTGCAGGGGCTTGCTCCCCGTAATAACAAGATGGCTTTCATCAAGGTGAGAAGCTGATCGTGTTGCCGTCAGCAAGCCACCCATTGAGAATCAATGGCACAAGTTCTGCCCTCCTGTCATTCAATGATTGAATGAGTGCACATACTTACAGCATTGCCTGTGCTTTTGGACACTGGACCCCTGCTAGTGGCAGTTCCTCATGTCCTGACTGAGCTTTCCTGCCCCCCCACCCCCCTTCCACAGGATGCAAGACAGGGCCAGGGGGCCCCATCCACATCAGCGCTGGCATCAGGGCCGGTCGGAGCTAATGCAGCCAGGAGGACGGCTTCAAACACCCTCCCTCAAGGCTCCTCGAGCACGCTGCCTCCTGTGCAGGGGAACAGGGCCATGACCAAGATCTCGTCGATGTCAGAGACGAGGCGTACAAGGGATGCAGCTGCAGCACGAGCAGAGGCAGCTGCAGCAGCAGCACTGGCTGCAGTGCAGGATGATGCTGAGCAAAACCCAGCTGCTGGCCAAGAGGTGGCAAGAGCTGCGAAAGGTTCAAAAGGGGGATCTCCGCCCCGATCCTTGCCAGGCCAAGGTGCAAGCAGAGCACCAAGATCAATTCTCAAAGTGCCACAGGTGAGATACCCGCTTTGTGTGAGCGGGTGTGAGTGTGTTTGCAGGGGGGTCATGCTTCTGATGCTATGAGCATGCCTGGTATGGCAGCGCATGTGCTTCACTACACCTTGTGCAGTGGCAGAAATGTTGGCATACACAAGAAGCCAAGTGGATGCACTCTGACTTTATGCAAGTTTATGCCTGAGCATGATCACACTGCTGGCATGTGACTGCCCGCATCCTCACACCTGCACTCAGGCCAGAGCCGAGCTCAGCGCCGCGCCTCCGGAGCCCCTTGCAGCTGAGAGCTCTGGGGGCAGCTCCCTGCTCCCTGCTGTCCCCTCCACACACTCAGTCCCTGGGGCCCTTGGCTCCTTCAAGACCCCACGTGCCACTCCAGAGGGCCCTCCATCATCAGCAGCAGCTGCAAAGACAGTAAGCCCATCACTTAGCAGAAAGGACCCCCAGCCCCCTGCTTCCACTCGGCCAGCTGCACTCGGCATCGATGGCCACCTCTTCTCGCGCATCCAGCAGACATTCAGTGGCCTGGACAAGGGTGTCAGCTTGGGCCAGCAGCAGCAGCAGCGGCACCAGCAGCAGAGGCGGCTGGCGCGGCAGCCGTCGCTGCAGCAGCAGCAGGAGGAGGAGCGGCAGGCGCTGCAGCGGCGGCAGCTGCAGCAGCAGCAGAAGAGGGCAGAGGTGCGACTGGATGCGGACTCGGAGTGGGCGAAGTGGCAGAAGGGGTGGCAGAAGGGCCCGCAGAGGAGAGGCAGGGACCCACAGGACAGCCAGGATGAGGGAGAGGACCCTCTGCAGCACCTCAACGTGCAGCAGCTGAATGACGCTGTGGCAGATCTGCAGCAGAAGCAGGCAGACCTGGAGGGGTACCTTGCTCACACAGAGGACCCCTCCCCCTATGAGGCTCAGGAGCTCGTGGGTGTGAAGAAGAAGCTGATCAAGCTTGAGGGCCTGTGCCAGCGCAAACGTGAGCTTGAGCGCCAGCAGCTCGCTGAAAGCAGCCAGAAGCAGCAGCAGCAGCAGCAGCAGCAGCAGCAGGAACACCAGCTGGAATTGCCAAGCGCAGAGGTCAGTGAGTTAGAATGTCTGTTAGTGTTGGCGGCGCTATGTAAGAACACGAGTGTAGCAATTTCCGCCTGATGAGCAAACATGCTACAGAAGAAGGTTGCTGGAGCCTCCCATCGATTATGCTTTTTTGGAAGCCGTACTGCCTCAACATGCTTGCTTGCTCATCACACACGTGCAGCGAAGAAGGCTAGCAAGCCATGGGGACTAAGATTCTTATTTGCTTGACTGGGAGATTTGGTCTGGTTTGTGCACAGGTGCCTGCAACATTAGCAAAGGGTCAAGGGCGTACTGTAGCATCCCATGTGCCGACGCCTTTCTCTTCGCTGGCCAGCATCGCTCCAAGCAGCCCCCTGAGAGACCGGCGCCCCCCAGGTGTGTGCACAGGCAAGCCCAGAACAGGAATGTGTGGTGCCTAGCTCCAGAGCAAAGGGTTGAGTGACCTGCATGTCTCGTTGTAGGAGGAAAGCAAGCAATCCTTTATTTGAGATCTTGCTGTGTAAAGTCTCTTTGCAGCTAGGCACGCCCCCTACACCCATGCACATCCTCCTTCGATTTTCACTTCTAGGCACCAACAAGCCCTTGCCCTGTCCACCCCCACTTGCAGCCGTGAGCATTCCCTCCTCTAACCGCCCCTCAGGGGGGCTCCCAAGCCCCCAACCCCCACCGCACACAGCACTCCCCAAGCCCCGCCCTGGCGCATTCACTCAGGCGGCTACAGCCTACGCGAACCTCGCGTCTCAGTTGTCCAACCAGCTGTCCAGCCCTCAGCCGCCCATGAGCCCTGCATCAGCAGCAGCGGGATCGTGGACAGGGACTGCCCTGCCACACTCCATGGTGCCAGCCTGCAGCGCCTTTCAGGGAATAAGGCCACCACAGCTGCAGAGGCACTCTGTGCCCACTGCCCCTGTGGTGCGCAGCCCGGGCAGCTCGGTGCCACCACCCTTTGCACAGGCCAGCTCTGCAGGCCCCGAGACCGATGTGCACGCGTTTCGGGGCCTGGTGCTCCAAAAGCCTGTGTGCCAGAACAGTGGAGGGACCGCACCGGAGGCAGCACACCCACGGACAGGACGCTTCACAAAGCTGTAAGAGTGCGTACCCGAGGGCTGTGATCGGCGCCTCATGCACCTGGAATAAGCTGATCAGGGCACTGCTGTGAGGGCCTTCATGGACGGCCTTCCATGCAGGGCCCTGTGCTGAAGAGTGGTCATGCAGCAGGTATGCTCTTGCCTGCCTTCTTGTTTTGCAATCCAGAAATTGAAGTTGGAAAAGGAGAAACCATGGCTGTTGTGGAGCAGGCCAGAGGCGAACTGTAATGAAAGCTAGGTGCCTGCATCCATCATAGCAGTGCGCTTTCTGCACATAAATCAAGGCTTTGGCCATGCATTCATTTGCACAGCGGCTGCTTTTACTTGACCTTTGGAGCCAGCAGATGCAAGTTTGCTTGTTTGCTCGAGTTGCACTCCTGCAAAGAAAATCATGAGCGTGTTGTGATAAGGGCGGCACGCAACTGATTCAATCAAGGGGCTCAACGTAGTCCCCCGGCACCTAATTGAACACAGGTGTTATTAAGGTTCTTTTTGGAGCTTTTGCAATGCTTTGTGTCCGCTGCCAATAATGTGTGTTGAACTCAACTTCTGTGTGCAGTGACTGCCCATACCTTGTGAGGCAGGCTGAGTGCATGCTGTAGTAATCAATACTTGTGGCTGATTTCTGGCTGATGTGGTCTTGGGCAGTGGCATGTGACAGATGCTTTGTGCTGAATGAATATCTGCAGTCTTTATTCTGTTTGGGATCTTTATGGCTCTTTTGAGGCATTTGTCCTGTGATACTGGCTTTGCTCTTTCAGGTTACAGGTTACAGGTTACAGAGGAAATAGCTTTGCTCTTTCCTGTTTTGAGATCATGTTTTTGGATCATTTGGGGGCAACTGCTTGCTTGCTTGCACTTCACCTTTTCCTATGTGTTGCAAGTTTAGCTCAGACCGGTCTGGACCATCAAAACTTACAAAACTCAGCATCAGCTCACAACAACTAAACGCACAACAGATCAAACGCACAACAAATCTTCAGATCATGCAGTACACCTCGCTCTCCTCATTTCTTAAATATGGATGCCCGCAAACCTCCGGCTCTCACACAGGGGCATGCTCCTCATTCACTGTGCACCCCTCTCAGCCGCCTTCTTCGCCTCCAGCTGCGCGTTGAGCTGCGCGTAGTCCACAGCCGGCCCCCTCCTCCTCCTCTTGCCCCCTGACTCATCTTCCTGGCCAGATGGCCCAGGCTGCGATGCCTCCCTCTTCTCCCCCCCTCCACCTGCTTGCCCGCCCTTAGCTGCAGCCCCATCCACATCCATGGCTGCAGCACTGCTGCCTGCTCCTCCTTCCTGTGCAGTGGGACCGCCTGCCTGTGATGGTGGTGGTGCCGCTGCTGCTTGTCCCGTGCTTGCTGGTGCAGAGGGCCCAGCCTCTTCAGCCTTGGCGGCTGGCGGGGGTGGCTTGGTGGCAGGGGTAGGCACCAGGCCTGCTGCTGCCAGCTTGGCTTCCTGCCTGCGTGCCTCGGCTTCGCGCTCCAACTGTGAAGGGAGCGCGTGTGGAAGGGCTTGCTTGAGTTGCATGAGAACCATTGCTGTTGATGCTGTAGGTGAGGGTGTGAGAGAAGCACCATAGCTTTCGCTCTGGAGGTCCTCGCCCCCGTTTTCTGCTGTCCCTTAGACACGCCATGACAATAGCATAAGGCGTCAAAGCAAAAGCATACTCATGCGACTCACCTCAACATCACGTGGGTCCCATGCCTGTGAGTGCGGCTCCCCCAGCGCGCGGACATGGGCGGCTACACTGCGGGCAAAGGGGCTCACGATGCCGCCCTGCAGGTTGTACCCGCCTTCCAGCACGGACACCACACGCCCGCCGCAGCACCTGTTGCACAGAGGAGGAGTCAATGCATACAGAAACCATGGAACTCATGAGAGGAGGCCATAGTGCTGATGTGTGACATTGAAAAAAGGAGAAAAAGCAAGGCTCACCTGAGGAACGGGATCAACACTCACCTGTTGGCGACTTGCATGATCTGGTCGGTCACCCACTCGTAGTCGGCTTCGATGATCCCCACGTACCTCATGTTCAAGTCATCCTGTTGTGTGCATGTGAGTGCAGTGTGAGGAGGTGCATGCGCATGGCATTAACCT
This sequence comes from Dunaliella sp. M2, assembly GCA_004335885.1. NCBI lineage: Eukaryota > Viridiplantae > Chlorophyta > Chlorophyceae > Chlamydomonadales > Dunaliellaceae > Dunaliella > Dunaliella sp. M2. The sequence goes on along the minus strand of QFBH01000675.1, from coordinate 26,460 downwards.
TATTCACCAGCTGCTAACACGCTACCCTATGATTTGAGCACAAAGGATTTGCATCTGGCAAGCTCTGAAGCTGTGCACAACCAGACAGTGCCTCAAGCGGCCCAGATCCAGGCATCGACTTTACCTTTTTGTGAGCATCAAAGCCTGCTGAGATGAAGATCATGTCAGGGTTGAAGTTGACCAGGGCAGGCAGGATCTGTGGGTGCCAAACAAGCAGAGGTGGACAGTGAGCATGCAGCTGATTGGTGAGTGCAAGCAACTCAGCACACTGATTCTTATTTTTAGCGGGGGGCCAGCAAGCCTACAAGCACAGCCACGGTGTCACAGGCCAAGCATCGGTGGTATGGGTTGCGCGCTACCAAGGCACCCACCTTGTCCCGCCACGCCCGCCTCCAGATCTGGCGCTTCGCCCCCGGCCCCGGGATGCCCACGTTTATGATGCGGGGCCCAGGGTCGCTGCCGTCTGTGGGCGCAGCGCTGCCGCCGGTGTCGTGGGTGGAGTGGCTGAACTCACCGTTGGGGTCCTCCGGGATGAGAGGCGGCTGCTGGCTGCTGCCTGTTTAGGGCAAGCGTGAGTGTGTGGTTGCATGATGCAAGGGCTGTGTTGAAGTTGTTGACTGGTGACATGCAAAATGTGTGAGAGCATGGTTTAAAAAATCTCCTAAAAACAGCATGCTGTGCACTTAGCAAGCCCCTCCAAACAGCAGCGCACCAGATGCTGATGCCTGAGAGGCAGCAGGTGGTCGTGTGTCCTCAGTGGCGCCTGAGCCTGGGTAGAACCAGCCACCATATGAGTGACGCCCGTACCCTTGCACACTGCGAGTGCGGTTGTTTCAGACAGGGCCTTTCACGCTGGTGTCAGGAAGTCCAGGACAATTGAGCCTTGAGGATGCTGATGAGCACTGGACCTGCACGAGTGTGACTCTTTAGCTCTCATTCAGCGATCTAAAAGCAACAAATGCAGCAACAAGCTGCGCTCGCTGCCACCAACAGCCCACCTTGCAAAGAAGATGTTGTCTGCGTCTGACATGTCCAGCCACGGCTTGAAGGTGGGGAAGATCTGGACGCCCTCTGAAAAAGGCGTCTTGATCGGCACCTGCAGAATGAGTGAAAGCAACGTTTCGCTTGCGACCTTGGAGGCAGGGTGTGAGTGTTAACAAAAAAGAGAGGCAGCAAGATGTGAGGCTGTGTTGTGCCCAAGTACAAGGGCCAGCCTCCCTAGCAGAAGAGGGACCCACCTTGCGTGTGGAGGGCTGGGTGTTGGCCACCACCGCCTGCGAGCCATTCCCATGGTGCACGTCAAAGTCCAAGATGGCGACACGCTTCACACCTGCCAAATTAATGGTGTAAGTGCAAAAGAGTCTTGTAAGCAGGCTGCCTTGGAGGCTCCTTGTCGTGGTATACAGCAACTTATGTGCCCTCCACAGCACCCATTCTGCTGCCCCTTGCGTGAATGTCTGTGGCCGTTCATCCTTTCATGGCGATATTGAAATGGCAGGGCCAATCTGCGCTTGAACATGCTCATGCTTACACATGGGAGCATGCACATGCACACACCTTGATGGCGGTACATGCTCATGGCATAGCCTGCTCCGATGGCCACATTGGACAGCAGGCAGAAGCCGTGCGAGCCTGTGGGGTCACTGCCGCTGGGAACGCTGCCCACTGGGCCTGCATGGTGGCCGGGGGGGCGGACAGGGCAGAACACGCTGCGTGCCTGCGTTGGGGTATGGAGAGGCCGAGCAGGCAGAGTGTTCAGCTGTCAGTGCTGTGGTGGAGGGGGCCACAGCTGTGCTGCAGCGGCTGATGCTGCGTAAGCGATGTTGGAATGACACGTGGAGCACATCTGCATGCTGCAAGGACAAGCAAAAGCACTTCTTTGCCTCTGCATTGCAGGCGCCCGCCGCCTGCAGCCTTCCCACCAGGTACGCCTCACTCAACGTATTATTGCACTCACACAGGTCCATCAAAAGCATGAAAAATCACCAATGGCGCCACTCTTATTTGGTGAGCAAAAAAAGTGTTAAGAGAACTTCTGCAACAGTGACAAGAGTGAGTGGTGCTGCACCTGCTGAGACACCAGCCGATCCACAGCCGAGCAGACTGCGCCTGCTGCCTTCAGAGCAGCGTTGAATGAGTGGTGGGACACGGAGGTGTCTGGGTCTAGCCGGCCAATGATTCTTGGGTCGTCCTGCGATGGCAGGAGGGACCATTTACGGCAGATCAACAACTCTTATGTCCTTTTGTTGCCTGTAAGTGGGAAAGCACAGCTGAATTACTAAGGAAGAAGAGAGCTTAGCAGGCAAATGCAAACAAGTATGTGCACGCGTGTGCGTCCATGCCCCCAACCATTCCAAGCACCAGCTTGCTCACGCAGCGCCACTCACCGGCAGGGCGCTGCATGCAGCAAGCAGCCCTCGCAGGTACGACCATTCGTGGCAGCGCAGGACGTCAGTGATGGCTGCTGATGGGATGCCTGTAGTCTCCCACAAAGCTTGGGTGAACTCGCGGCTGTGCAGCATGCCTGAGCCTGGAGCGTGAAAGGCGATACACAGGGATATACAGGTCAGCTTACACACTGAAGTAACGCTGCTATATGCCAGAGGGAAAAAGGACAGAAGCAACCCCTCTTGCACTTGAGCTCCTCCTGTGAGCTGATTTGATCTCCCTTATTCTTTTTCTTCAGCTGCCAGCCCAGCAAGGTATACAAGAAGTCCAAGTGTTACTTGGCATGCCATGCACATGCTCTTAGGCAGCTGGTGGAGGTGCATAAGTCTCGTGCCACTTGATGGGTGTCTCAGCTCATTACAGGAATGAAACCAAACGGCTGCCAGGTAGAAAACAAGCCAGAAAAGGGGACAACCGAATCAATGCCTGATGTGCGAGCACTGCACAGACCTGGCCGGGTGAGGACGCGCAGGCGGTTCACGTTCTCTGGCGGGGGCTCCATGTCTCCGCGGCAGATGGGCTCAGGGGCCGTCAGGTGGGACAGGCACTCCTCAGGGGCGATGAACAGCAGGGGAGGCTTGTGGGTGGGCTCTGCATGGGTTGTAAGCACAGGGTGTGTGTGCTTTCATGGTGTCTTCAGTGGTTGTTGGCAGTGAGAAGGTGTGGAAATGCCAAATTTGCCTCCAGCGTTCGCTGCACCATATAGACAGTATGCACAAGCTCTCTGCTGTGAGTGTGAATCAGCAGCTGTCTCTGTCCAGTGCAGAAGGGCGATTAGGCTTAACATAATTAAGTTGGCTCACCCAGCGCAGGCGGTGGAGGCACATCAGAGCCATCTGATTGCGCAGCCCTGTCCAGCAGTGATGCAACCTCCTGCATCGCGAGATGGAAAACAGGCAACAATGAATGCTGCTTGCAGTCCCTACACCATGTCCCATGGGATCTTATCTGCAGCACATGTGCACCCTGCAAAGGGTGGCACCCAAACAGTGGCCCATGTTCTTGCAGGAGCGTTGCGCATAAGACCAGGGGAAGGGCTGCCTGCTGCAGCACTCACCTTGTAGCCCCTGCTGTGTGCTAGCTGGGCAGCTGTGCGGCCCTTCCTGTCCTGCAGGCCTGCTGTGCGTGGCGCAGCAACACACATGGCATGCACAGCAGCCAGCCTGTTGTGCAGGGCTGCCAGGTGCAAGGGGGTGTAGCCATCCTTGTTGCGGGTCTGCAGCAGGGTGTCATGTGGGCTCGGTGAGAGCCATGTGTAGAAGTGAGCATATGAGGGTGAGCTTCAAATGGCAAAGCTGCTATTTGGGGAGAAATGAATTCAAAGGTGTGGTTCCGTAACAAACAAGAGAAGACCAGTCACATTCATGCACGCATACGTGCGTGCATGCTCAGTCTCCTCACCTTCACCAGGGAAGGCACATCCCACTCCCTGCCAGGGCTCAGCAGCACCTGCACAGCTCCATCCGAGCTGTCTGGGCCATGCAGCGTTGCAAGACGCACAGCTGAGTGCAGGGGAGTGTTGCCATCTGTGTCCTGTGGCAGTGTGGGGCATAAGAGTTCCAGTATTAGCACGAGCAAGATGGCACCCTTGGTCTCAAGTTCAAGGCAAGCCAAGCAGCCTCATGCGCTTGGAGACTAGTCTGCCTTCCAGCCTCTGCCACGATCACCCTCACTGCAGAAAAGCAGTCTTCTTTGTGTCGCAGTAAAGGCTTCTCCTTGCCTTCAGTAACCTGTCACACGTGCATGAGCACCGCCCACACCCCTTGAAGTGACACAAGCTTGCAGGCTGGTCGCACCTGCATCTCCACCACTGAGGGCAAGGAGGTGGGCAGCTCCACGTCCTTCACAGCAGGAGCAGGTGCTCCACTGCTTGCAGCTGCCTCCCTCGCCTCTGCCTCTGCTGCAGCATCCGCCGCGGCTGTGGGTGAAAAGCAATCAAATGCATTGTATGAGGAGCACCTCAGCCACAAGGACACTACAGCCAGACAACGCAGGGCCTGGAGATCATCCACAGAGGACTAGCTACCCATCGACCAGTGCCTGCAGTACATGGGAGAAACATGAGGAAACAAACTCCGACAGACGTACCAGCTTCCCGATACGCAGCCAGCTGGCGCTGTGTCTCCTTCTGGCTCGCATCCAGCAGCAGCTCCAGCGAAGGCAGCAGCCCCACCTCTGCGGCCCAGTGGACTGGCGTCCGCCCGCCATCGTCACTGTGCGTTTTTCGTCAGGCAGCACACACCACACATTGCTTTGGAAGGACAAGAGGGAGCGCGCAGCAGCTTCCCTGATAAACTCACCAACGCGTGTGGCACGTCACAGCATGCAGGACATGCCCACATGCGGGCGACACAGGCTGAGAGGGAGGCTCAGCTAAAGCTCTTGAATCAATGCCCACATAATTGAAAAGAAGCTAACCACAGCGAAGATCAGGAGCTGGCACCCACGTCTCTGTTGGCTGCGCATCCGCATCGAGCAACAATCGCACTGTTGCGTGCGCTGCCTCTGCACGCCCAGGCAGCAGAGCCGTGCACACAGCCATGTGCAAGGGGGGGTTGCCATCACACGCAGCATCTGGGCTGGAGCCCGCCTGGAGCAGCACTTCCACGCACCGCACGTGCCCTGGATTTTGTACGCGTAGGGAGTGTGTTTGAATTATGAGCAGCCTGATAGAGGAGATGCATGCCATTCTACCCCAAGAACCCAGGGACCTCATCAATGTCCTAGGAGAATAAGCAGCAGGACAACGATTAAACGTCAGTCTCACAACAAACATGTACCAGAGGATCGGGTGAATGTTGGACAGGGACAAGTGATATCGCTGTAAGT
>QFBH01000674.1:22465-32757 GCA_004335885.1 Dunaliella sp. M2 | reverse complement strand
CCGTTCTTGGTCTTCAACTCCAAAGGGGCCCCTGCTGCAATGAGGGCCTTCACGATCTGCATGAGGGAGGATAGAATAGATATAAGACTAAGAATACATTGTGGGGGCAAGCTACCCTCTCAGATTTGACCTCAGTCTTCCAACGCCAGGTGAGCCCCATCAAACAGAAGTACAGAGCTGCATTCTCTGCACAAAGGAAGGATCAAAGCATTATCATGCATGTGAGCGCACTCCCATCCCAGACTGTTCAACACCCCTACCTCCAAATGCCCTTTGAAGGCAGCATCTGCAAGCAAGGAAACAAATTGAGACATAAGCGTGCATGAGGAGCATGAATACGCATCATGATGAAATGTTTTGGGCTGGATCCACCAAGCACTCTTTTGACCTCTCAAAACAGGCTTTGCACTAACAGCTGGCCTTGCCCTCTTGTACTCCCATGCCCTGGTCTTTTCTGTGCATCCAGCAAGCGTGCCTTACCTTTCGCGCACACCAGAGTGGTCACTCACAGTGCAGGGGTGCCCAGCCTTTGAAGTCCGCGATGTGGATGGAAGCCCTGGCCTTGATGCAGCTCAGCACACAGTCAAGGCTGCCATACTTGGCAGCAAGGTTGACAGCTGTTGACCCCGTCCGATCCTGCACGCAACAGTCCCACACAAGTTGCTTTGAGAGCAAGCTCGGTGAAAGACAGGAAAGGCACAACTTGAGCCGTCCCATCTCTCAAGATGGGGGAGCAGAGAAGGTAGCACAAAGGTTCAGGGCAAACCATGAGCTGAAATTGTGGAGACTGCATCTTAAACAGAGAGCGGTTTTGGCCTACCTGAGCATCCAGGATGACATAGCGGAAGTGGGGGTGTGAGGTGGTGGCCACATAGCTTGGACGCCGTGCTGTCTTCCTCCGCATCTGTTGTAGCACACGTGCAAGGAAGGGACGCATGGCTGAGATCATGTTGTTGCAGTCCAAGCTGGTGGCAGTAGCACAGGCGGGCTGCCCATCCTCCAGCAGCACTTACACAAAAGGGCTTGGTTTGTGTGGTTGCGAGAAGCAAGATTAATAAGTAGTCAGCTTGACCAAACCACAGACCACGATGAGTGCCATCGCTGTACCGCCAAAAGTAGAATCACAATCCAACTGCCCACCTGGCGGACCAGGTCAGCTGTGAGCGTGGCTGTCATGGTCGCAGCTGCCAGAGCCTCAGTGTCCTCCTCATCCTGGTGCATGGCAGACACGGATGACTCCTGCGCCTGGACGGCCCTCCTGTACTCTGCACGTGTGTGTATCAGTGTGTTTGGGGGGTGGGCGCACGAGCATGTGTGTGAGGGCGGGGACACAGGAGAACGACATCTGCATGCAAGCAGAACACGCTCACCAATCACGTGTACACAGGTGCAAACGTGCACAATTGCAAGCAGATGCATGAGAAACAAAGCGTGCAGTCATGCAAAATTCCCCAAAGAACGGCCCTGCAAGCGCACCCACCTGCGGCAGGTGCCTCAGGGAAGGCACACACATGCATCAAGAGCCGCCTGAGAGCCTCTGTGTGGTTGTTCCTGGCTGCCAGGTGCAGCGCAGTGCGCTTGGTCTGTGTGCATTGCAGCAAGAGGCAGCCGTACCATCATTGTGTGAGCTTTGGTGAAGAGGAAGGGAGGGTAGCACAGCTGCAGGCTGGAATTGGGCCCCCTCCAGTGAATGACAGAGCCAATGCAGGTCAGGTTGCATGAGTGGGCGAAAGACTCAACGGATGAGCATGCCCATGAATGGGTGTGGGACCCAGTACTCACTCACCACTGTGTAGGCCCCTACGTTTGCACGGCACGCCAGGAGCAGCTTGCAGCAGTCCGCGTGGCCACCACTGGAAGGTAAACACCCAAAGGTTTGTTGCATAAAGTTATGGCACAAAAAGAGAGACAAGAAGTGGTTTGCACTTGACACAAGGAGAGGTGCGCCAGTCAAAAAATTGTAGCACAAGTGGAAAAAGATAAACACTGCCACCATGCTGCTCACCTGGCAGCAGCAATGAGGGGCGTGTCCCCCTCGTAGCTCGCAATGTTTGGGTCTGCCTTAGCCTCCAGCAGTTGCAGCACAGAGTGTGTCTTGCCCTTTGCAGCTGCAGCCAGCAGCGCTGTGCAGCCCTTGTTGTCCTGCGGCATCCAAGTGTGCAAGTGCATGCAGTCGCTCGATCAATCTTCAAAGACAGTGCTGCTTTGTTCAAGTGCGTGTGCTTTGAATTCATTCCTGGCCAGAGAGAGGAGCTGCTTCCATGGAGAGAAACATCTTTCCTGGAGTACTCTCTGCCACGCTCCCGCACCTGCAAATTGACGGGGGTCTGTGAGAGCAGCTGCTCCGTGAGGTGGGGAATGCCCTCCTGCCCGTCAGTGGCGCACAGCTCCTCGTTCTCCACAGCCCAGTGCAGCTGGAACTCGGGGTTGGAACCGTTGTCCTGCAGGGCGTGCAGATGCAGGCAATGAGGGGCTCAGCAAAGGGCGTTTAAAAGAGATCTTTTGCGACGTGGACTAATGAAGTTGGAGTGGTACAGACAAGTGCAGGAGAACGTCCAGCGAACATAACCATGTTTGACCAATGGAAAAAAAGGCACTGACATGGGAGGCTGGTGAATATCACCAAGGTCAACATGTTTGTCAACCACGTCTCAACAAACTGCAGTAACTGACCTTTAGAATGTCTGCCACCTCGGTGTGCCCCGATCTCAGAGCTGCTATGTATGCAGTCTCCCCTGTGATTGTCAGTGGAAGAGTGCACAGTTTTTTCAAAGCATCCAACAAGCTGCTAGTTTGGTATCTAAGCAGAAACCCACCACAAAAACGCTTATATTTTGATGCAATTGCACACATCCCAAGAGCTGCTGCACCCACCATCCTTGTTGCGCACATCGTACGCGGCCTGAAGCTTCAGCAGCTCCTGCACACACTCTGCAGCACCAGCCCGCGCAGCCACATGCAAGCACGTGTCCCCCTCTTTGTTGCAGGCATCCACACCCGCATTGTGTGTCTGCCCCAGGAGCTTCACTGTCTCCAGGGAGTCTGCCTTGCTTGCCTGCATTGAAAGAACATAGGCAAGGTGATGGTTGATGATGGGATGCAGCAGAGCACACTCAGAAACCATGCTTAAACACAACTTAAAAGCAAGTGGGAGGCTGCAATGCCTGAAGCAGTTGAGTATGAATGAAGCTGACCTGAATCCATTACTTGAAAAGCCAAGAAATGCCACTTAGCAGCAGAGGACACGCACCAGCAGGACGGGCGTGCTGCCCTCAATATCCTTGTCTTCAATCTTGGCTCCATGCTCAAGCAGCACTGCCACTGCTGCATGGTGGCCACCAGCAGCAGCAAGCAGGATGCTGGTCTCTTGCGTGCCTGGCACGCATTGGTGCAGGTCAACCTGCATGTTCGGGCGCATGTGGGGATTAGTCCATACACACGTGTAGTGTGCATGCATTGTGTGAGCAGGCGGCCGACCTCAAGTGCATCAACAGTGATGAGCAAGCAGCCCTCACTTTGTCATGCTTAGGATAAGAAGCAGGGTGCAAGCCCCTTCAGAGGTTCAGAACACGAGAAAGAAGAAAGGCCACACCTTGCTTGGGTCAGTGAGCAGCGTGGTCAGCACGCCAGCATGCCCATTCCTGGCTGCCTTCAGGAGGGGTGTCCAGCCGTTCTCGTCCACAACGTCCAGAGGGGCCCCCTTCTTCACCAGCTCTTGGACAGTCTGGGGAGTGAGGGTACGATAAATGAATGTCTTTGTGGGGTGGGGGGGTGAGATGCTTAATTAAGCAAGTGAGAATTTTTGAGGAAATCTTGGGCTGCTTGCAGTGCCAGTACCACATCACGATAAAGGCAGTGGGTGCACTGACCTCGTTGTGACCCATCTGTGCTGCCCAGTGGATGCGCAGGTGGATGCTGTGTGGAGGAAGAAGGGGTGTATAGTTATGCATGTGCCCATGTATGTGCGTTTGCATGATTGCAGGCCAAACAAATGCTGGAGCAGGCTTGGCTCATTTCAGAACAGGCTCAATGCAAATGGAGCATGACCTTGAGGAAGAGAAAGGACACATCAGCCGCACCTGGCCTTAGCCGCCAGGAGGACCTGGGAAGCAACAGTCAAGGGAAAAGATTGAGCGTCTCATCCTCATCCGCTTTCTATTTCAATCCAACATGAGCCAGTTGAGGCACCTAATAAGTCGCACTTCCAATGCACAGCCACATTCTCTTTAAAACTTGCAAATGATCTGCATATGCAACCATGCCGGCCTGACAGCTCAGTAGTTTAAAGTCAAGTAAACAAACACGAGAAGCAAACACATGTTCACGCACCTCCATTGCCTCCACCAGGCCCCTGTTCACGGCCAGCACCAGCGCAGTCTGGCTACTGTCGTCCAGCAGCTCGAGGAACTGTCGCCTGAAGTGAGTTTCCTCGTGCTCACGCGCAGTTGCCTCTTGCTCCTAGCATTGCACAGTATAAGTGGTGAGTTTGAAAATGTGCCGGAATTAGATGCTGGCGTGATAGTTAGGTGAGAAGCACAAAAGTGCTGCCTTTTGTATCCATGTGCAGCCGCGAGAGGAGAAGGACGCACGACCCAGCAGCTAGCAATGCAAATTGAGCTTCAGCGGAATTGCTGCATTCGTTCTCAGTGCACGGTCTCCAGGCTCCTCCTCCCTGCCCACCCACCTGTGCGGCCTCCTGCTCTTGCTGCTGCTTCAGCATCGCCAGCAGCGCCCTCTGCGGGCTCCTGTCCTGCGCTTTGCCACCAATCTCAGCAGGCTGCGGGCTTTGCTGCTGTTCTCTGACACTGCCCTGTAGCTCCTGCCCCTGCTCCCCCTCCTGCTGCTGCTTCTGCATGCGCCGCACCGCTTGAACCCCACTGCGGCATGCAGCCCTCTTCCCCATATCCTCTCCATCACCACCAGTATTTGGCCCCTCCCCACACTCCGTCTCAGCACCACCCTCTGCCACTCCCTGATGCACACCAGCAGCACTTCCAGACCCACTCTCCCCCTCCCCCTCCTTAACACCACCCACACCCCCAGCACCCACCTCACCCCGCCCCCCTGCCCCATTAAATCCTTCCTCCCCCCCTGCACCCGACACACTACTAGTAGCGCGCCCTGCCTACGACTGAGGGGTGTGGGTGGCCCTACTGTCTGCACTCACATGCTGCAAGTGGGGTCGCGCCACAAGGCCAGATTGATCGCTGGGCCTGGGCGGCTGTGGGGGCTGCTGCTGCTGCTGCTGCTTCACAGGGCTGGGTGGGATGGGTTTTGTTGGGGCTGCTGTGGTGCATGGGGCGGGTAGCCGCGTGACGCCAGCACGCGCAGCAGCATGGGTCCAGGGGAAGGGCTCAGGGCAGCGGAGTGGAGTGCTGCGAGCAGCGAGCGAGAGCGAGGAATGCTGAGATGGATGTGGTGCCCACAAGCAAGAACCAAGGGATCAAGGTTGCACTTGAGCAGAACGCAGCGTGTTCCGCTTGGCTCTGGAATGATTGCTGCGCTGTCAGAGGGCAGTGCACAGCACGCAATTTTAAGGGTCATGAATGGGTTGAAGGACAAGGAAACGGATCAGCGCAGAGCATGCTGACCAGCAAAAGGAGCACCCACCCGTCATGCCCAGTGCACCCTTCTGTGCGGGGTCAGCGCCCAGTCTGAGCAGCAGGTCCACTGTGGCTGCCTGGTTGCACAGGATGGCTGCTTGCAGCGGTGTGACCTGCGTGTTTCGCGATGAAAGTGGATGAGGTGACTCTGATGGCGTTGTCACGAGTGCATGCCTTACATAAAATAACATGAGCTGCTCCAAACTGTACGCAAAAAGGAAGAGAAGGCAAGGGAATGCGTGCGCAAGGGACACTCACCCTATCGGCGTTTTGAGCGCCCATGCCGCAAGCACTGCCTTTGACCAGCTGCTCCACAACTTGCGTCGCTCCAGCAGCAGCAGCCCTGTGTGTGCATGCCATTTTGTGCATGTGCGTATGTGTTTGTGCGATTAAGCTGCAGTAGGCTTTGAAAGAAGTTCTTTCAAGGAGGGGCCATAACAGCTGGTGCAGGAGCAAGAACGCACCAGTGGAGTGCAGTGGAGCCGTGAGCATCTGTGTCCGCGTCACTGGTGCTGGGCTCAAAGCTGCCCTGAAAGGCACTGAGCACTGCAGCAGGGCTGTCCGACAGAGGCTCATGCGACCCTAGGGGCAGCCTGGTGTCCCATGCATAGTGGCCCGCTGCCCCATCCAGCTCCCCTTCATCATCCTCCACCAGCAGCTCTTCCCTGTGTGCCGCATGAACGCATTGAGAAAGAGTGCTTGTGTGTGTGAGGGGGGGGGGCACGTGCATTCGCTCATGTATGTGCAGATGCATGTGCATGTGTGCATATGTGCACCTGGGCCCCTTGTGTGCAGTGTTGCACCAAGGCACTTGCTGGCAATTTGCATTTTAAAGGTCATGAGGAAAACAGGGGGCAACAGGCTCAAAGGCATTTATTACCTGAGGGTGCTTTTGCTGCGATGGTGGAAAGGCAGGGAGGGTGGCTTGGGGCGCTGAAGACTGCTGGTCAGAGATGCAGCGCTGCCTAAGTGTCCTGTGCACAGCAGTGCAGGGAAAGAAACCTCAGGCTCCTGATCCCAGAAGCAGTGCAAGTAACCTGAAGAGCTTCTGCCCTCGCTATTCCATAATCAGTTGTTAAAATGGGCACCCTTCGTGTAGTGCACTACGATGTTACAGGATGGCAATCATCTTGAGTCAGGGTGCAGTGCCCTCGAAAACCACTCCTCTTTGGCCAAGCAGGCAATCCTGGCCAGCTATTTTAGATGTGTAGAGTTGGGAGGAGTCACCAGTGCAAGTCGCCCACCTGACAACGTTTTGTTCCTTGAAAGAGAAGGCGGCTCAACATCGACATCAGGCGGGACCGCGACCGCGAATGGGGTGGAAGCTGCTGTGCTTGAGCCACTTGGCATGAAGCCAGCAATGAACCTGCGTGCAACATACAGGATGCAAATTACTTCTAAGTATACAATGAACAAACAGGTGGTGGGATTTTGGGATGTTTAGTTTGGACTTGGAGTTGCACACGCTCCACCCCCCCCAACGATTGATGCTAACTGCTGAAGCCCAACTCTCAGCTGTGCAATCACCAACAGCTGATTGCAAGAAGTTCGTGTGATAGGCCCAGGTAGACCAGGCGCATGCTGCTTACAAACATGCACGACAGTATCGTCTATGTGACCTGTCAATCTGCAGGACCAACACGGGGACCAGGAGTGGCTGCTGTTGCAGTGGTTGCAGAGGCTAAGACCCGGCAAACACTCCAACAGCAGCCACCCCAAGCACCTCTGACCCCGCTGCAGCTGCAGGTACTGCTCTGTTCTGTACACAGGCAGATTTTCCAAATGCAAGCGTGCGCAAGCACGAGCGCTCGTGACGCAGGCAAGCACAGCAGCACTAGGTACTGCTGCTGTCTGTGTGAGTGTGCGTGTGCGAGTGTGTGGGTCGGATGCTCGCGCACACATGCATGCTTGCGCACATGGGCGCTTGCACGTCCTTGCACGCTTGTGCTGTGTGGCAGGCTAGAGACAGATACACTGGCACAGAGTTTGAGCCAAACTAGCTGGGCACACACACAGGAGAGGAGGAGACGTGAGCTCACGCTGTGGAAAGAGGCATTCGAGCAGTGCCCTTAGCCTTAGCCTTTTCGGGCTGCATGGCCACACACCGCGCACCCACTCACTGCGTAGAAAACCACCCAAGCAAATCTCGTGTGCTGCCCTCCTCTCCCTGCCAAGCGTGCCTCAGCGGAGAGGATCAAGCGTCCCCTCCATCGAGGAGCCAGTAGCTGTCCTGGAAAACTAGGAGGATTGTTTTGGAATTCTCTGTTTGCTTTCCACTAACAAGGAGCGAAGGAGTTGAATTTGCTCAGCTCTTTCAGCAAAGTGTGCTTGCCAATCATTTGAGTGTAAAAGAAAAAAACTAAGCATGCTCCTTGACCTTCTGCTCTCAGTTTGAGACCCTGACTTCCACACGCGCGCCCGTGCGCTCCATCACCGCCCATGGCTGCAGCGCCCAGCAACGCACAAGGAGAGAGGCGGGAAAGCCACCAGCCCTGGTAAGCATGACCTGGGAGCAAACCAGCAAGAGAGAACACAGCACGAACGACAGCAAGCTGTCGCGCTTGGTGCAGTTTCGTTCCCTCTGCGTGCATCCCTGCCTGTTCCAGGCATCCCACTCACCTGACCTCAGCATTTCTGATCAGTATCTATCTTGTGCACAACACACACCAGGACGGAGCGCTACAGGCCCAGGACGGTGTCAGATGTGGCGCACCAGACACAGGTCGTGGACACGCTCACCAAGGCGCTAGAGACGGCAAACGTGAGTGGATGGTGCATGATGCTCAAGTATGAATGCACTGCTTGCGATGGGACCATGTTCATGCTTGCCAGGGCAAAGAACTTGGCGTCATAAAACCATGCACCGTGCAAACAGTCCTTTGTGCTTGCCATTTCAGTATGCAAAAGCGCATAACGTGTGGCAGGGGACCCTCAACTTCCTCCGTACTATAGCATCTCCTTCTTTGTGAGTTTTGGGCCACAACATTAACATTAACATACATCATCACACCACGCCCCTTGCAGCTGCCTCATCTTCTGTTCTATGGGCCACCAGGGACTGGGAAAACCACGACTGCTTTAGCGATTGCACGGCAGTTGTACGGGTGCGTGGCCTGATAGATAGCTCGGTGATTTGCTCTTATTGAATGACTGAATGCAAAACGGGAGCTTTTCAAACTAATTTGAAAAGCACAGATATGTTTCTTAAACAGTACGTATGTGTAGCACCCCTTTCAACACTATCATGCACGAACGCACGCACACGCACACACGCGTACACACACACACACACACACACACACACACACACACACACCTGCCCGAAGATCATCTCACAAGACAGATCTTCAAAGTTGGGCTTCATGGTGAGTGGTAGCCCAAACTCGTCCGTAAAGAATGCCTATGACAGGCAATGCAAGCAGGTTTTGGTTAGAAAGCAAGGAAAACATGAAGATCATGACACTCGTGGCTTATGAGAAGATGAAGCTCATGGCTATCCACACGAGGACAAACCACCAGCCTTGCAGTACGCTTTCATCAGTGCAATGCTGGTTCCCCTAACTACTTCAATCACCATCGTCACTCACCTGCGTGGGCATCTTGCAGACATTTGTACACTGCGTGTGGAAGGAAGCGACAAGAGTGTTGCGCGCAGGTAAGAGCAGACCAAAAGAGATGCAAGGGTGCGTCAAAGCACTGCTCTGTTTTCGATTCTCAATTATGTAAAATAATTTATGTTAGGAGCTCAGAATTCGCAAGCCTACCCAAGCCCGAGCAAATGGGACATCCTGGACTCCTGCTTACGATGCATCACACTCGATACTGCATTGGAGCTGAAACGCAGAGCAACTCAGTCTCAAGAACGCAAACGGACAGTCGCACAGAACAGAACAGCATTCAGTGCCTCACCATGCCCACGCATCCGCTTGCCTCCAGATACCGGCATTTCTTGATTTTAACAATGCTGCTCTGTTGCCTGACTTCATCAGGTCCGACCTGTAAGCGCGTGCAGCAAGAAGGCAATTGTTCAAGGCCACACAAGCAGCACACATCCAGGTGCATGCACATGCACTCACTGGCACTGTCAGCACGTCAAAGCTTGTGCTTGACATGCTTCCGAGGTGCAGACAAGAGGAGAATAGAGAGCAGTATCTGGGCAATCTGGGAGCGCAAACAAGACCCTGCTGGGCAACCCACCTTCACATCACCTGTCTGGCGTTCCATCTCGCCCACGAGCCAACCAAAGCCAAGGGTTGCAAACAGCGCATTCAGCTCGGCTGATGCTTTGGAGGGCGGGAAGAGGTTCCTGTTGGCAGGGTCAAGAGAGAAAAGACGGGTGAGCAACAGTGTAATGAGGA
This sequence comes from Dunaliella sp. M2, assembly GCA_004335885.1. Classification (NCBI taxonomy): domain Eukaryota; kingdom Viridiplantae; phylum Chlorophyta; class Chlorophyceae; order Chlamydomonadales; family Dunaliellaceae; genus Dunaliella; species Dunaliella sp. M2. Next base: position 22,796 of record QFBH01000674.1, on the reverse strand, counting down.
GTAAGCAGTGAGATGCCAGCTTAATGGGAGAGCAAGGTTTGGGCGCTGATGATACAGTTGCAAGCCACGAGCTGCTGAGTCCACCAAGCCCTCACAAAGAAGCACATGGGAACCCTGCCAACACACAGGCTTGCACTCCACACCCAGCACGCACCGGAATGTACTCGTGGCAACGTCAGGCAGGAGCATCTTGAGCACGCGGAGGACCAGATCCTTCTGCTGCTCTGGCGTCCTGCTCTTCACGATCTCTTTCGATGCCCGGACAAAGTCATCGTAGGTGGGGTCCTCAGGCACGCTGAAGCCTGGGTGGCGCGCGCGCACGCACGCGCGC
>QFBH01000674.1:2602-12756 GCA_004335885.1 Dunaliella sp. M2 | reverse complement strand
CATGCCCACGCTGGGCCTGCCCATTAAGCGCGCCCGCAGTGTGGTCTGGCGCCCCAAGGTGCGCTCACGCAGCCCTCTACTGCTGGGGGTGCCTGTCTTACAAAGGAGAGACTTGCTCCTGCAAGCCTGTGGGCTGTTGTACTCGCACGACGTGCGATAACACGCAGGCAGCTGCTGTGAGGCACTCCCTGCCCTGCTCAGTGTGGCTCTGAACTATGCCCTTCTGAAACCAAAAGCAAGCAACTTATTGCAGACTCGCAAGCCTTTCTGCATCAGCCACTCACTGATCTAGCAGGAGCGTTGTCGGATACACAGCAAGTCTTGTAGGCCAGCCTGCAGCGTTTTAAAGATGTAAGATGGGGGGGGGGGGGGGGGGGGGGACTGAGCCTGAAGACCTTGGAAACCTACAGCATGCTTCTATACACGCCTGCACGCACACGCGCAGGGGCCTCGTGCTGTGAGCGCCTTTGAAGTCCATGCATCCGAGGGCGAGTCCCAGTGTGATGCCTGTGAAGACCCAGCTAACCAGGTCAGCGGTTGAGCTGCTGGGGCGTGGAGGGGTGCGAATAATGGATGATATCATTGCACTGTTTTCTTCTCTGCTGCTCCTTTGCTGCTCCTCACGGTTTTCAGGTATATGCGTTCGGTCTTGATCAAAATTGGTTGTAAGCTGCACTGCAATAATGCAGCATGCATGCTGCTGGAAGAACAGTTAAGTATTAATCTGCTTGATCTCCCGGTGTATCCGATCATCACCCTCCTCCTGGCATACACCTGCATAAGGTGCGCTAGATGATGGCACGAGCAAGGAACCTTTTCTTCTGCTTGCCTTTGATCTCCCTGCACCATACTGGACATGAGGTTCTAATTCTGGGAAACAAGGGGTTGCTGTTGTGCCTCACAGCGGCACTGGCAGAGAAAGGAACACGGTATTGAGGCAAGAATTGAAGAATACGGTTTTGAGCAAGAATGTGTATGATGGACTGGATGTTTTTGCACAGTTACTTGTTAGAGGCTTGCAGCAGGAGCTCTGCTGCGCGTGTGCGTGCTGCCAGTGGCTTGGTCACGTCTTACTTGACTCCAGGTCTCGCATTTTGGTTCTTGTCTCCCTTTCTGCTCAGGTGATGAAGTGTACATTATTTTTTCGTGCACAGCTGGCTGTGAAGCTGTGCGTTCTTCGGTCTGAGTCAGTGAGCTTGTTCGTGAGTGTACTTACTCTGTGCAAAGTACTTCTGAGTCTGCCAGACTCAGCTGTACAATGTACAGCTCCTGGAGCAATCGCAAGTGTTCTGGCTTGTCATGTTTGGATCATGGCTTACCCTGTGTGGCATGTGTACTGCTTCAGCCGCCTCACTGCCTGTTGTGCATCAAGGCCACATGTTCATGTGTATGATTGGCCATGCATGGATTTTTGAAGAGCTTTTGCATGCACATTTGCAGCGCAGTTTTGAGATTCCGGTGTGAGGTGCTGGTTTGTGTGGTTTTTGTGCACTTCTGTTGCTGGTGTTGAAAGCCACACTGTGATGAAGATGCTGCACCACCTGTAATTCTGCTCAGCATCCTCGCAATGCGCTGCTAGCAGTCATGAGTTCCAAGCGGCCAAGGACACAGCTCTTTTGAACAAGAAGTTCAAACCTTTTTCCTCATTTGAGGTGAATAGATGTGCCAATCTGCTTACAACCAAGACTCATTAAAGCAAAATAAACCAATGAACAGGTGCAGAACCTCTCTGATTCCCCCTCCCTCATGTGTTTTCAGGTACCCATATACGCATCATTGAAGGTTACCACGTTTAAAATGGGCAGGGGCAGGTCTGGGTGCTTCAAGAGGGCACTGTACCATGGCTCATTCAGCCAATTTTGCACTGCAAAACTTTGACCGGGCATAGCTCGGCGTTCCGGGCGTGTACCAGGATAAAAAGTATTGCTGATTGTTCCTTGATCTATTTTTCATCCTGGTACACGCCCGGAGCGCTCAGTTACAAGCAGTCAACGTTCAACACAGGAGTTGGGAGGGACCCTCTGGAAAGGCGCCGAGGCAGCAGGTGGCGTGCTGACCAACAGAACGTTACAGTTTTGTCGGGGAGCAAAAAGCAGAGGTCGAAATCACACAAATAAAATTAAATCAAATAGATGCGCAAGCAGGACAGAGGACTCCTTTCTGGCCTGTGTCATGGAAATAAAATTGAATAGAGAACCCGAAACAAGACAGATGACTCCTTTCTGGCCTCTGCCAAACACGTTCAGTCTCTCCATTTGCTGAAAAAGAAAACACACGATCCCGCTCGCACTCTGTAGGGTCCCCTGGGTCTAACCAAGCAAAGTTTCTATGCACGAAAACTAGCTAGGAAACTATCACACTCCTCCTCTCAGCTGCACCTACGTGAAGCGCTCCATCGGTCAGTCTATAGTTAAATGAAGCTGCCGTGACCTAGCCTGAGGGCGCCCAGCCCCCAACCTTGCTCTCATCACGACCTCCGCAATCCTAATTGATCCTAGCACAGGATTCAGCCAGCCAATACTAACTGTTTCTGATCACAGCTGCAAAAATGCATGCAAATGCACAAATAATCAAAAAGCTTACAAGGGCACACGCATGCCATCCCCACCTGCTGCGGTGGTCATCATCATGCGCATCAGTTTATGCCAGACACACAGAGCAATCCGAGGCTCTTTACCGGGGGGGCCGAGAGCCACTGCTGATAAGTATAAAAACAGACTGCTGCTGTCTGGCAGCTCTCTCTCTCTACAATCCCACAGTCTCAATTTGGCAGAACGGCAGCTGGTTTGTCACGTTAAGGGCATTCCACCTGCAAGGATTGAAGGGGCATCAAACACAAGTTTGCCCTCAGTGATCCAGCTCAGATCTGAGCTTTCAGGGCAAGAGTGTGAAGCAGAAGAGAAGCCAAGTCTGCAACTTCAGCTGCAAGACACATTCCACAGTGGATGACTCAAAGCGCGACCAGGCGAGAATTAAAAAGGAGCAGGGAGTGCACGTCACTTTCTTAGCTGCCTGCGGGGAGAAATGTAAACAGATTCCAGGCGCACCTCGTCATGCGGTAGAACATCGAGGTGGTGATGGACAGGATGTGCAGCTTGGGGAACGCACGCAAAAACATGGGGTCAAGAATGCCATCCAGCATGTCCCCTGTGAGCAGTGAAACAGTCGACAGACAGTGTGTGCTGCATCTGCCACACAGATCCTCCAAAAGTGTTCAGCAGTGCTGGCGTTGGCAACAGCTCGCGCTGGCACAGGAGCGCCAGTAGGACTGGTGAGTTTGATGGTGGTAAGGCAAAACCTTGAATGAGCCTCTAGATTGTAAATGGGAAGCCCCATTCTCCTAATTAGGTCACATGATAAGTTTTCCCAGGTTGTTGACCTGCCTGAAACTCAGGAGCCCTCAATGACTGACCACACAGGTGCACACGTACGCTGATCAACTTGTGTGCGTGTGTGCGTGAGCGTGCACACACACACGCACACGCACGCGCGCACGCACGCGCGCGCGCAGACACACGCACGCGCGCGCGCACTCACACACCCCCACACACGCACGCANNCACACACCTGCGTGCCACTTGAGCCTGCGCAAGTTGCCCAAGGTCGTCAGGTGCCCCAGCATCCAGTTGCTAATGTGGTGGTTGCCGATGGCTACAAGACCCAGGTTGGTGAGCTGCACACACAGTGTGGGGGGTAGTAGTCGTTGTTATTATGCCTGAAAAGCTGCACATTTTACCTTTGCCAAACAGACTCTGGTTGCTGATCCGTGCACCAGAGGAACACACTGAGCATTCGCTCTACCCCTGCCTCACTGCACACTCATTCACAGCTTCTGAAGTCACTCAAGGAGCAGGCACTGTGCCAGCACACGAGCCCAGGCTGTGCCTCTGTACAAACCTCAGTGAGGGGTCGCAGCTGCAGGATGTGGCTCTCAGACAGGTTCAGGAAGTCCTCCAGCTCCAGGCTCCTCAGATCTGGGAGGCCCTCTATCAGGCTCTGCAGCAGCAGGAAGCAAGCGCGTGTTATCATGTGAGTATACATTACAAATTCAGTTCACAAACAGTTGGACAGTGAAGATCCGAACATCCGATCCGAACAGATACAGGAATAGGCAACAATACCCTGAAGGGTCATGAAGCGAGCAAAGTTCACCGCAAGCAGTTCCAACGCCGATCATGTGACTGGGAGGGCAGCAGCAGCAGCAGCTCCCACCTTGAAGTGCGGGAAGCCTGGGCACGTGCAGCGTGTCAGCGACAGCTCGCGCATGGTGCGTGCCAAGTGGGTGGGCGGCTGAGCAGAGGTGACCACGAACCACTTGAGGTGCAGGGACTCCAAGGAGGGGGGCAGCCACTTGGTGTCCAGCTGTGCAGGGGCAGGAGCAATTGTGAGCACGTGAGTGCGTGGGTGCGTGCGTGTGTTGGGGGGGGGAAGGGGGATAGGGGGAGGGGAGGGGGGATTGCGCGTGCACATGCGATCGTATGCATTTAAGCACAACAGCCTGCTTCGTTCCACGCCTCAGGAGATGTGCTGTCTTGGAAGGCCTGCGAAGGCCTGGAATGTTGATAGTCAGGGCAATGAATGGGTCCTTGATAGAAGGGGAGAGCCAATGTTTCTCCTCATACCTGGCAGTAGGCAGGTGTTTGGTCCAGGCATACGAGCTTCAGGTGCTTCAGGTTGCGCAGTTTCGGGAGGGAGGCAAGGAGGTTGGAGGCGGTGCTGCTGTTGCTGCTGCCAGGCATCAGCTCCTTGCTCGTCATGCCCTCGATGGAGAGGCTCGTCAGAGAGGGAGCCCATGCTGCCAAGAGGCTGCAGATGCGCAATGACCAGCAGGAGTATGGTTTGGTTTTCTGCAGCCTGATCAACGAACGAGGAGCACACACGCAGTTTGGTGATGGACAGTGCAAACGCTCCTGGTTGTTTGCTCAACCATCCCCAAGTGCAACAGACTTGATCAAAATGGGCTATAACAGGAACTCACATGTCAAACTGGCTTCTGCTGAAGGCCACAGGCACACCCGTGGGCCCGGCTCTCTTGTAGCTGAAGTGCTTGAGCGGCAGGGACTTCAAGCGCTGCAGCTCAGCTTTGGGGATGTGATCCATGTTCTGCGGTGAGCAAGCCACGTGTACCATCAGGATGATCATTACCATCTGAGGGTTCTATGCACTGTAAACTAGATATGCCTGTATGGCTGCATCCTCAGGGCAAAGGGGCCTACTTGCGAGCACTCAATCAGAGTATCCGGAGTCTGATGCTTCATCCACACCGCAAGAATCACCCGACACTCTCTTTAATAGGTGAAAGCCAGGTTTAAAACCATACCTGATCTCAGAGCACATGTTAGCTGCACAGTGCAAACATGTGCACTCACCGCAGTGGACTCAATGCTCAGGCTCTCCAAGGTCGTGATGGATGTCATCAAGTCCAAGCAACCCCTGTTGAGCATTTCGGTCCTGCGTGCGGCATGCGTTTGATGAGCTTAGCTGGTCAGCCAAGCGGGACGACAGACTGCCAAGCAGCAGGACGTGAGCATGACCAACCCTGATTGTCCCTTCCCATCTACATTTTGGAGAGTTTTAAGAAGAGCATCTGTTCACGTATATTTGCGTGTGGAAGTGTGTACTTATTCCTGCAAATCCTTTCCCTAGACTCAAGGGAGCAGTGGGCTTTAGGCTGAAGCCCACTGCTAACTGCAAAGCTGCCCCCCCCCATCACCGCACCTGACACCCAGCCTGTGGAGCCTCTTGTCAGAGTTGCTGAGTATTCTGAGGGCCTGCTCCAGCTGGTTCACCCCACTGAGCGCTGCATGAGTCGCATCAGGGCTGTAGCCTGGCGCGGTGGAGTTGGACAGCGTGAGGCCTGCGCTCTCCAGATTAGGCACGGGGAGGCCTAATAAGTCAAGGCTAACTTCGCAGCCTGGCTCTGCATCCAGCTCCTTGAGCATCGGGACCTTGAGCACAGCAGCGAATGTGTGCAGGGGCAGCGGTCCATCGCTGGCCACGAGCTTGGTGAGGTGCGTCAGCGCATGGGGCAGGGGGTGCTCAAAGCCATGCACAGCAGAAAGGCCATCATCTGGGCCGTATTGCAGCATGACCGCAGGCACGTGTGTGTGTGTGTTAGAGAGAGAAAGAGAGAGCGAGTGAGCGAGCTACAGTCCAAAGAGCTATTCCCTTACCTCCAGGTGTCGCAGAGATTTCAGCGCCAGAATTCCATCTGGCTGGCTGGTCGATGCTTGGAAGGCTGTCACCGGAGAAACTTGGGGTTGCACTTGGATGACAAGCTTGGTGAGCTGGGTGAGGCTGCAAGCACACAACGTCAGAACACAGGAGCTGGCTGCAGCTGCCGCATAAATACCGTAATACTCAAGATCATCTCACAAGAAAAGCCCAGCCGCCATGCATGATGCCCAAGGGCCAGAAATGTTTATGAGGGATCACTTACACACTGAGTGCCTTCAAATCCTGTTGCAGTGGGTATGAGGAGGCATTGTCAACTGTGAGGGAGCGCAGGCCTTTGATCAGGCTGACAGATCTCAGGGACGGCAAGCGCGTAACCTGCAGGAGAGTGAGCACAGAATGGCATGATGATGGCAAGGGGAGACTGCTAGGTTTTCTGTGTCATGCTGAAGGAGCAGAAGAGGAGCCGGGGCATATCAATCTAATCATGAGGCTTGGAGAGTGTCTGAAGCTGCTACCAGGTCAACACAGTTACCACAAAACTGCTCGATTCTAGACGTTTGTCCAGGCAAGTTCAGCGTTGCATGCACTAGGTGCACCACTTACGCCAAGGGATGTGGTCTGGGGCATCATGCACTTCAGGTTCAGGTGTTGCAGGCGCGGCATGGATGCCAGAAGCTTCATCAAGCCTTCCGTCTTGACCTGGGCAGCATGGAGAGTTTCCCCATCAAAATGCATCATGTACAACCTCACCTCAGGGGGCCAAAGGACAGGCTGTGTTTTTCCTAGAATGCAGGTTTGAGGGAGTCCTAGATGTGTAGGCCTCTTGACAGAGTGGCTCTGAAACACAGCATTTGACCCGCCTTTCGTGATCACATGCGCAAATCTACACGCGGAAGCTTTCACACAAACAACAGTACCAGTGTGTAGCCACCATGCATTCGCTCCTCAAGCTTGCTCACCGGTGTGGCGCCATCTGCCAGGGTGACAGTGAAGGTTGTGGCCAGAGGCTGCAGGCGAGCGATGAGCTCCACTTTGCGCTTGCTCTGCTCAAGGTCTGGGTGGAGGGTGAGGACTGCGTGGTCGCAAGCTGTGGGGGAAGCAAAAGCATGTGTGTGGGTGAGTGAAGAGACGCCACGCAGTCGTTGCTGTGCTTCCACCTTGGCAAGAGGCATGAACAAGCACACAAGCGACTCAATGAGGAGATGCGGACCTATGCTGGCAGGCAGCAGCATGGTCAAATCCTCACCTGCACAGATATCAGCCGCAAACCTTTTGCAGGTGCGCCTGGCATTGAGGGCTTCTTGCAGCGACAGGTGGCTGCCAATGAGCTGCAGGAGAGGTGAAAGCAGGGCATGTGTGTGTGAGTGCATTTTGTGTTTCCTGTGCAACAAGTGGCTGCCAATGTGGGGAGGGGGAAGGAGTGTGAGAGTGCGTTTTCCTGCGCACGCTTTGCGTGCTGACCGAAAGACAGATGAGGTTGACCACGCACCCACCTGCAGGCATTCGGAGGGCAGATCCTCCACGGTTTGGCACGTAGCAGAGCTGCTGGGTTGTTGCTCTGTGCTGGCTGCCTCAGCTGATGCCCCACTCAGGCGCGCGCTCCTCCTGCGCTTGGGCGCCTGCGCGGGCTGTCGTTCCGCAAGCTGTGTTTCCTCCTTGCCAGCACACATCATGGCCTCATGATGCTTCCGCTGCTGCTGCTGTGCCGTGCTCTTCGGGGTGGTGAGGGCCTTGGCCTGCTGCTGCCCCTTCTCTGCGCTCCTGCAAGCCTTGTTGCCAGCCCCCAACGAGCGCCGGGTTTGCATGGCGTGCTTTGCCATTGGTCTTGCTGTTTAAAATGCAGAAATTGAAAGAGTGACTGCTCAACTGCATTGGCACGTTGCCGATTCAACGACTTCTCGCAAATGAGACGAGATGAAGTGTAAAGATTTGGTTGTTCAATAATTCATGGTTGTTCAATAATTCAACAAGTACCCCGCAGCATGCTAGCCAGCCGTTCCGGGACGTGCAAACACCCCGCTTGCACAGATGCCAGCAAACACCCAGGCTTCAGGCTGCAGCCTCCTTGCTTGAGGAGAAGAAGACACCATGCACCACACAGCAATGCAAAAGACGGACCAGATGCAACAGAGAGCCACGACCCCGCTGCGCGTTGGTCCGCACAGACCAGCAGGCTGGTGGGCCTGGCCAGCCTCCCCTTCAGCATCCTCGTCCTGCCGCAGGTCGTGACCAACTGCATCAACATTGCCAGCGGGAACGCAGCTGCCCTGTCCGTCATTTCATGGCAGGTGCGTGTATGCGTGCGTGCGTGTGTGTGCGTGCGTGCGTGTGTGCGTACACGTGTGTATGTGTAGGAACAAAGACATTGCTCATCTGTGTGGCCCCAGCTTGGGGCTGATGTGCGTCACAGGCGAGCAAGTCAGATCTTGTGCAAGCTGGCTTTGCAAGGTTGCACACCTGCTCATACCCACACAGGGCTATGCCAGCGCACTGATGGGCAACACCCTGATGTGCAGCCACTTTGCCAGCCGGTGTGAGCAGAGTGCTGTGAACGTGCAGCTCATCGGCATTGCCAGCAACTTGCTGGTGTTGGCGCAGGTATGTGCTCTTGTGTGCCTCTTGACGACAAAGGCTTGCAGACGTTTCTTTGAACTCGTTTGAGAATCAAAGCCTGCAGCTTGTCTGTTTGGGCCCTTCCGCACCCTGTTTGTGCCCCTTTCTAGCTTCTATTAGTTACCAAAACCCTGGAGAAGTCTTGCTGGGCCAGGCAGACCAGTGCACACATATTCAGGCACTGGCGCTCACTGTGCTCCCTGCCCACTTACCTGCACGCCGAAACAGGTCCTCATCGCCGGTGCCATGCCCAAGGCCCTGTTCGCCGCCATCACTGCTGTTGTCATCACAGCTGTGTGTGTCAGCACAGCGCGCATGGCAGATAAGGTTCCAGTGGAGGGTCCAGGGGGCCAGGGCTTGGGCTTGTGGCGGCTGTGGCAGCTGATAGCAGGCGTGGGTGGGCTTGCCATGGTGGCACAGGTGAGCTTGTAGGCATGTTTTTGCATACCTGCATTGCACACACCCTGGACACATGTGTTGGTGTTTTTGTTGTGAAGTGGCCACAGGCGTGTCACACGTGCGTGCCCTTGCTTTGATGCTCCAGATTTGCCAGCTGATTTAAGCATACAAACAAATTAGGACAAACTCCACGAAGCATGCTGTGTGCTCTTGCCCTTTGCAGGTGCTGTTCAACACAATGTTCCCAGCTGCCAGCAGCAGCGTTCCAGGCGTGGCCACTCTCATTGCGCTCACCGTATACTTCACTGTTCAGGTGGGAAGCGAGTCTCTCCGCTTTCATCTGCTCCTGTCCTGTTTGTTGGGTTGTCATTTTGTATGTGCAGCAGCTCATTTGGGGGTCGTAAGTACAGTTCAGAGCTTTTGCAATCTCATTTGTGCCCAATGCCTCTTGTTGTTGATTCCTCTGCTTGCACTTGTGGTAGCTGCTGAGTGTGGACCATTCTGCATCTTTTTTGGACTGTTTGCAGTTGCGAGGTGGGGGCACCAAGCAGTATGGACTCATCGAGCAGCTGCCAGGACTGGCTGCCACATCACTGTTTGCCCTGTCACCCTTGCCGCAGCTGGTGAGTGTGCCAGGGCGTGTGGTCACAGATGGTGTGAGCTGCATGTTTTGTTTAGCCCCTGCCTTACCTGGGGAGCTGTCTCCATGACTCTTGTACCGTACACAATTGTGACCAACGCGGCCTGCTCAAAAATAATTAGTTTTTCATTTACGCGTTGATTACGCACCCCTTCCAATAATTTTGTTTTTTTTTAACTGTACGCACATTTACGCACTGCCAATAGGGCCACACAAGCCATCACAAGCCTATCAGCAAATTCTGCCTGTAGTGGTGTGTGTGTGTGTGTGTGTGTGTGTGTGTGTGTGTGTGTGTGTGTGTGCGTGTGCGTGCGTGCGTGCTTAC
>QFBH01000667.1:11732-26995 GCA_004335885.1 Dunaliella sp. M2 | reverse complement strand
GTGTGTGTGTGCAAGGCCTGAGCAAGCCAACACACCTCATGTGCACCTCTCCCAAGTTGACTGACCTGCATTGCCGTACTGAGCCGCGATGTGCACTGGCTCTCGGCCCATGACCTCCTCCTTTGCATTCAGGATCATGCCTGCAAGGAAGCAGAGCCCTGTCAGTGGCTGGTGCGGCACATTGCAAGTTGGGGCACATGTGCAAGCAAGTCAGTTCCCCACCTGTTGTCTTATAGCCACTCCTCATCTCTGCCGCAAGTGCCCTTTCCATTCCTGCGATGTCTGACAGTTCTGCTGCTGCGTGCAGTGAGCCATCCCTGAAGGCTGACTTCCTCTTCTCCTCCTTGCGGTCCCTGCCTGCCCCCGAGAAGTTGAACGTGCCAGCATTGTCTTGCGATGTGAAGGAGTGGCCTGAGAACTTTAATTGAGCACTTGAAACCTGTCTGTGCGAATCCCTGGCGCAGGGCCCCGTTTCTCTCTTATCTGTTACCGTCACACACACGCACGCACGCACGCACGCACACACACACGCACACACAGCCAGCGCAGAAAGGAGGGGTCCACGTTGTACTAGAGTGCATGCCAGCAGGTGAGCACAAGGATCCTTGTCAAAGAATGAAGGGTTCATGCAAAACCTGGACAAGACCTTAAAACGATCATTAGCAAAGGGTACAGTGCACTCATTGAGCGCTTGACAAGCAAAGAAGAAGGGAAGAAGGTTGTCTAAGAATACAAGAACAAGAAGAAGATTGGATAAAGAATGAATAAAGAATTGCCGTGTCTTACATGACCTCAGAAGGTCCCCTGCATTTGCTGCACAAACGCGGGCAGCTTCAAGCGTACACTACACATATGTACAGTGTCCTCATCTCTACAGTTGGCAGACAAACTGCTCTCCGGGAAGATCTGGCGAAACAAGACGTACCATTAAGCCCAGTGACGAGCTCATGGATTTCAAGATTTCAGGTAAATCTTCAAGTGCTTCTGACTAACTACCCTTCTACACCCGGCTGGATGCTCACTGAGCCTTGGAAGGCATTTTCACTGCCTCACGGAACCTGCGAGGGGGGGGGGGCCACAGTAAGCCATCATTTGTAAGAGAGTGGAGGAGTAATCGCTTCCACTTCAGTCCGGTCAACGTGCAGCATGAATGACTTCCAGCTGAGTTATCACAGTACATGCATTTGGTAAGCCCTAGCATGAGCAGGATGGATGGACTCACCGCAGCAGCATGCTGACCGGCACCTCCCCATGGATGATGCGGTTGATGGTCGTGAACAGGGGGAAGTCCCGCTGCCAGCCGTGCTCATTCAGGATCTCCTGGACCTCATCTGCCGAGTGCATCGAGTGGAGGCATGCTACTAAATTATGAAATGTCTGGAGCATTCATCCACATGAGCAGCAGAGACATGCGAGTGTGGGTGCTGTCGTAACGGTGCTCATGATGAGACGGTGATCCAGCATAACATTTCAGAGGGCGCCTCGTGCAGGCCACTGCAGTACAGGCCATGGCTGCCTCACCTGAAGTCAGGACGCCCTGCAGCTTCTGCCCATTCAGCATCTCCTGAGAGGGTCAAAAGGTGCCAGCGCACACTGTCACCACAAGTGAATCTGGCTTTGCCTGGTTTTGGCCAGGGGCACAGGTGTCAAGAAGAAGCATATAGTCCGGCAGCAAGCATACTGCAAAAGGAAAGAGAAGAAGAGGCAACACCTAGAGCAGCACCGCTCACCCGCTCCAGGTCGTCAAACGTGACTTGTGTGTCCCCACTCAGGCGCCTCTTGCACCACGCCTCTGACACCCGCCTGCGCACCATTGCTCTCTCAGGTCATGAGTCAGAGACAGCGAACAACGAACACAGACCCATCAACCAGGACAAGCAGTAGTTTCTCATCCCTGAGGCACACTGTTTCTAGACCAGTGAGCGTGAGGTTACAGCTGTGCCAATCACAAGGAAGAGCTCAGAATTTCTATGCTGTGAAAGAAGCAAGATCACCTAGTGGGGATCATGAGCACCATACGCACCTGTTGCGGCCTCCATAGCTGCTGGCAATCACATCTGCGACACCGCACGACTCAAAGAACGTGTCATCCCTCACACTCGGGTACAGGTTCTGCAGACGACAATGGAGGAAGCAGCCGTTGGAACTATGCATCACACCAAGGAGGCTCTCAAAGACTGCACTGGATTCAATGCACTGGCCACAGCAAGATAAAGCATCTCTCGCGCGTAGACCAGATTGATCGCTGACTAAGCGCCACCAAAAAACTTCTCAAGCCTTTAAAATCCCCCCCCCCCCCCTTTCCTTGCTTCACCCTTATGAAAACTTATGCTGTCCACCACCGACCTTGCAGAACTTGCGCATCTCACTCAGGCCCTGGCGGAGGATGGTCGCCTTGCTGTTTGCACCTGCAGCAGTGTTGCAGCGCAGGGAATCCCAATTCTACTGCTTGCGCCATTGCTTCAGACTGAAGGCGGCTTGTCTCACCCCACATGCAAGCCACACTAGAGCACCCCAAGAGCCAGCTGAGAGCGCTGGCGTGCAATGCGTCAGCATACACTGTGCATGCATCAGTGTACGTGACAGGTCTACGCACCTACACCCAAGCCATCACCCATGCCGGCTCCCACTGCCACGACATTCTTGAGGGTGCCACAGATCTCTGCGCCTGGCACATCAGGCAGTAGGTTGACGGCAAAGTAGGGGCGCTGGAACAGGCGCTGCCACAGCAGGCCAGCGTCACGGGTGGAGTACGCCACAACAGCCTCTGACAGCTGCGGTGTGCAGAGCCAGGTGGGCAAGCAGCTGAAGAGTGTAACACGCCAATTGCTGCACGCAATGGAACTGGCGGTCAGGGCAGGCAGGTGCACTAGCAGGCGACAGCAGCCTACACGCTGCTGGAGAGACATCACTTGGTGCTGTCCATGACCTGTTTGTGTCCTTACCTCCTCATGTGCAATGTCGCCAGCGATGTTTGCACCCATGAGCACAGAGCACTCGATGCCCAGAATGCGCGAGATCATCTCGCTGATCAGCTGTGGGCCCTCAGCACGCACACGCATGCCCTTGGTCAGTGAGATGGCCTTGGCGCTCTTCTTGATGGCGCGAGCTGCTGCAAGCTGCTTGCAGATGCTGCGAATGGCATATGTGAAGGGTACAGGTCAGGGGTGTGTTTGCTGCAAGCGAGGGTCATGAAATGGATCATGTTGCAAGCTGAGTGCTTGGCTGGTTGATATCAGCCAGGATCCATCAGACCTTTCTTTGGCAAAGCAGTGATTGACAATGGACCACTTCTTTCCATTTTCCATGTATTCTAGACAGTCCATGCATCCCACAGAGGCAAGGCTCACCCGTGCATGAACTGGTGGGGGGCACAGAAGATGATGGCGTCAGCATCGCGGACCTGCATGTACATTCAAAAAGAGAGCTCGTGAATGATGTTGAGTGCACAATCTGGTCCTTTGGCAAAAGTCCTCCTCATTGCGCAGCACTTACCGCTTCGATCAGGTTGCTCGTTGCGACCACGTTGTCACCCAGACCGACTCCCGGCAAGTATATTGGGTTGACGTGGTTCTCGTTGATGTACTGAGCATGAAAGGGTAGGGCAGGAACCAACTGGAAAATTGAATTAGTAATGTGCACATCCTTTGACAAAGGACATAAGGATGCAGAAGCAAGCTTTAGAGGAGCCTGGTGCGGCAGGGATGGCTTGAGTTCTGTTTTAGGGCACCCTCATGTGACGCCTTTCCCATATTCTATCTCTGTTTCCAGGTGTCTGATCAAGCACCCAAAAGCACACAAGCGTACCTCTGACAGGTTGCGCCCTGAGGATCTCTCCTTCTCTTCATGGACCCACATGGTGACCTCCTTCAGGAAGGGTGAGGCAGGTGACTTGCAGGCCTCTGCAGTGCTCTGTGCCACCATGCGCACAGCAGCGCACGCCCAGGCACCAGAGCCCACCATTGCCACCTGCAAAGCAAAGAGGGTTGGGGGGCGGGTGGGGGAGTTTAACTGTTATGATTAGGCAAACCACTGATCAGATTTGTGATCTGATGAGGACAGGAAATCAAGGGACAAAAGAGCAATTCATATGCTGAGAAACGCCATCAGGCCAAAACTAGCAGCTGCACAAGCCTCATCACAGCATAAGCAACAGAAATCAAATTCAGCTCCACTGCTCCCAACTCGCACCTTGTAGTGCTTCAAGCCCTTCATCAGCTCCACATAGTTGCGCACAAGCCAGTCAGACCGGCTCGCCACCTCAGGGCGGACACTTGTGCCTCCTGTGGTGGAAAAGGCCCAGTGGCATGGCTCATTTGAGCAGATCTGCTCTAGATATGAAGTCAATAGTTGTGGAGGGCACTGCGCAACACCATTGTTTGTTGGAATGGTGACTGCAGCCCTTACCTTCTACACTGGCCCCTCCCTCAGAGAACAATGCCATGAAGCAGACCTATCCCTTTCTCACCCTCAGCCAAAACCCCTTGAACATCCCCACAAGCCTTTCTCCCTTTTAAAAGAATGCTTGATACTGGCACACGCGACAGAGCAAAGTCAGATGTAGTGTCATGGCTCACCGTAGCAGATGAAGATGTCTGCACCGCCAGTTTCGTTCACAGCCTCCAGGTCACTAATGCCATCGCCCACCATCACCACAGTGTTGTAGGGATACTGGCGGCGAATGCGAGCGAGCGCCTGAGGCTTTGACTGGCTGTGTGTTGCAGGGCTGCACGGGAGCGGGGCAAGCAGCAGTGTTTGGAGACAGAACTTGGAGACGTTGAACGTGGCGGTGCTGGTGCACTTCATCAATTCAAGCATAAGGGAGCAATAACTTCCAGCACTCACTGGGTGGGGTCAAATGGCTTCAACCTCATTGGCTGTCCCTGCAGAGACACAAGGACATTTTGCTCATGTCGGGCCCTCTCACAGTGTGCAGAAGCCTCCCTGTTGCTTCCTTTTCAGGTGCTTTTCTGCTACAGGGAACCATGAGTTAGCTGCCACAAAAACTTAACCGACAAAAGGCAGCAACTAAGGGCACAGTTTCAAACTACAGGAGGTCTCAAAGTGTCTCGCCTTCTCGTCCAGATCCCAAGACATGCTGTTTGCAAAGACGTTCTTGGCAGGGATGCCAAGGTGCTCTGCGATCGGAAGAGCCACCTCCCTGTGTGTGCGTGCATGTGTGTGTGCGTGTACGTGTGTGCATGCGTGTATGCATGCATCTTGCTTCCTTTCTTGGCAACGATTGGCTAAAATGAGGGCAGCTACTCAGTGGGCTCACCTAAAGCCGCCACACAGAAAGACTTCCTTGCCCCTCTCACGCAGAGAGTGGACCAGCTCCTCAAAGCCCTGCAAAAGTAGGGGGGGGGGGGGGGGGNNGGGGGGGGGGGGGGTGGAGAAACATGAAAAAGGCATGGCTCAAAGTGCCATGATCGTGCAGACCAAGGACATGCACTCCTTGTCTTGAACAGAGGCCTTGGGTCTCAACGCCAGGTTACTTGGCTCATGTACGACAGCTGTGATGCAGGCCTGCAGTCATGCTGCTCTGCTGCTCATTCAGTGCGAGCAGGATCTGAGATCGGACGGGAAGCCGCTACTTACTGGCACGAGCCGCTCCTGGGGAGTGTGTGCCTGGAGGAAGCGCTGGATGTCATCAGGCGAGCAGCTCAGGTGGGCCAGGCGCTCGTCCATGACATCCGCTGCGTTCATGGCTCCATCAGTTGCCTGTGTGTGCACCAGTGAAAGCACACTTGCCAGCGTGCAGGAAGCTTTGTCTATGTTGGGCCATGAATGATATTGATCTGTAAAGCTGATCCAAAAAGGGCTTGCCTCCAACTCTGCGCTTTGCTGTTTGACAATGGTCTTGCTTACAGGTGAACAGATCACAGCAGAGCATGCTTCACGAGCCAGCATACTGGAGCGCCTGCACTGCATGCAAGTTTATAAAGCAGGCCTGACACTGCATGTACAGTCGCCAAGTGGTGAGCGTGGACACTGCGCAGCGTGCATGCACGCACCTCTTTCCCCACATTGGACTTTACACCCATGAACTCAGTCAGCAGGTCCAGTGTGTCTTCCCGCGTAATGGTGCTGTCCACTGGGGGAAAAGGTGAATGAAGGGTGCAGCGTCAGCTGGGTGTCTGTCCTTCTCAAATTTGAATGAGCATTTTCGAATGAGCAGAACGCATGTGGGCTCCCCTTTGCTTCTGATGAACGAAGTTTGATAGCACACACACAACAAGAAGGGCAGTGCAGGAGCTAAATTCGGCATTCTGATGGCACAGCTGCAAGGAAGGGAGCTGAGGAGGCGTGCAAGCCATGCCACATCAGCATTACCCGACATCCTGTTATCCTTCATATGCGCACCCAAGATTTCTGCGGTAAACCGCACAGGGAACACCACACAGCCGAACAAAGGATCTGCAGCTCCAGACACAAGCCTCAAGGGCTCCCCTGTGGCCTAACGACACTTCGAAAGCACCCCTGCGCACCCACCCACCATCAAACACCACGGCAGAGGAGGTCTGGTACAGGTTGAGAATGGCTTCAGCTGGTGCCGTGGGCAGGCCCTCCCTGGCGCTACTGCTGGACATGCCACCTTGCTCCACATCCAGGGATGCCGCCCTCAACGCCACTGGTCTTGCTCACAATCTGAACAGATCACAGCAGAGCAGATTTATCCTCTTCCTTCTCATTATTTCTTCTTCCTTCTTCTCTTACTTAGAGTTTCTCTTTCCTACGCACCAGGTGGCCAACCAGAACATACTCTCCTTGCCAGTGCTAAGCTTTTGGGGGAGCATGCTGACGACAAAGGGACTGTGGCCCCTGTTCTTTACGATCCAGGCAGGTGCTGAGCCTGCAGTGTTCTCTCATGTTCATTGCAGGCCTCGTGTGATCCAACCACCTTATGGTCCTTGGCTGTGTTCCCCTTGAGCTTGCTTTCAGTGAGTTGCAGTGATGCAAGTATGAATATCTGAACCCCCTGCAGGCACCGATCATTCTTCTTGAATCATCCCTGAGGCCCATTGCAAAGAAGGTTCATGCTGTAACAACCTAGTTTTTGTGTGCTATGGCCAGCGGGGGAAGGACAGATTCTCACGCACTGACGAGCACACGCCCGGGACCAAGGTCTTCAACCTGGAGTCCACCCTAGGAGCAAGAGCACTGACCCACCCTGATATGGCTGTGCGGCGGTAGTTGGTTTGTCAGCCGCAAGGGCTCAACCTCACGCAGAGGGAGCAGAGTCAGAGGGGACGCGAACGTGCATGGTGACAGCCTCAGGTGTTACACCAAGGTCACAGGAAAGTACGAATAATATGGCTCATGGCACACACAACGTCTCGAGGGTATAAATAGTACCAAGATCCAATGAGAGATCCAAAGAGAGATCCAAAGATACGCCAAATCTAGTGTTCACACACCAAAGATTACGGGCAGATATGGTACATCTCAGCACCACGCAGATCCGTCCTCACAGAGCATGTCCAGAGTCCAGCAAGAGATAAAAGACAAAACTGTGCAACCTCACAGGGGTGCAGTCGCCCAAAGAGAGTACAAAAGATCCAGCTCAGATGCAAGCACGGAATCTCCAACCGCCACGTCAGTCTCACGTTTGATGCAAGCATACTCCTCACAGAAAATCAATAGTAATTAATAGAATACCGTACTGCTAACTTCAAATCGCGATAATGGAAATCGCGAGGGGTCTCAAACAATTAATTAATTTCGGAATTATTTTTATTGCGAATATTGAGCTTCGCGAGGGGGGATTGGAAATTATTTTTCACTGCGAACGCAACAGCTTTGTAAAGCACACTTGAGGCCATCAGTGCCCCCAATCCTGCCCCTCATGGCACCTTGGAGGGTCCCTTTCTTGCCCTTGTAGTGGGTGGGGCCTCAAGAAGCAAGTGCAAGCCATTGCATGGACCTCTGTGCAGGTGGGAGTGCAACTCGCAGTGCAAAAATGCGTCTAAAATAGTGGTGAAATCGCGAGACCTCTTAAAATTTAATTTCTAATAATATTAAGATCGCGAAACATGCTCGGAATTATTTATTTAATTATTTATTTCGGGACGCGATTTTCCATTAGCAGTACGGTACCTCACGAGTGCAGTCGAGTCTTAGAAATACAGATTGGCGTAAGTAGTCTCGTCCACCTCATTCAGCACCTTGCACAGCAGAACCTCACAGAATTATCTTTTGTGTTTTAGTGTTTTGTCCATATGATCACCTCACAGCAGAGTTCCGGCAAAGTCTCATCCAGCTTCTCACAGAGTTACTCCTAAGTATGCCTTGCAGTGCACTGTTCAGCAATAAATACTTGCACTTCCAGCTAGCAAAACTGAAGTTGGTGGGGAGGGGAGCTCAACAAATTATGGTTGCTACACATGCCCCAAGGCAAGTCTTCACCGTGTTTGATGCTTCAAAGAAGGATGAATCGAGTTCACAGGGTCCAGGGTGCTCGACCAGCCTTCGAGCCTGCTAGAGTCGCATGATCTGTTGACATCCAGGAGGATCTTGTGCAGGCCTTACATCATGAGAAGCAAACACGATATCCGCAAGGATCTTAATCAGGCATGACATGTGATACATCATGGCGTGTTGCGTGCTCACACCCAGGATCCTGCGAATGCTGGCGGTCAACATCATCTTCGTGGCCCTCGTTGGACTGCTGTTGGACTGCGGCACAAGTGCCGCCCCTCTACTGGGAGCTGCCTGCAACCCCCAGCCCTGTTCCAAGTTGGAGTCCAATGCAAGCAGCCGGCGTTTTTGAGAGCGAGACACTGATGAGCCGAATGCTCACGCAGGCCAGGAACGACAGAGCCGTGCTCATGGCCGCCTTCTCTAAGGCACAGCACATGTGTCCAGATCTGGAGGTCCAAGTAGGTTATGAGATCGCTGTGTTGGGAGAGCAAAATTACTGCACGTTCAACGGTTGAGAATGAGTCTCACAAGGAAATAAGCGGCGTAAAAGCTGAATGAACAAAAAAGTGCTCACTTTACAGTCGCAGGAAGAGCCACACTACAGCAAGAAGGTGGCAAGGAAGTAGACATCACGAGTCATTGGCACTCAGTCATCCCTCAGCAAGCCGGCCAACGCCGAGCTCCAAAACGCCAGGAATATTGCAGCAACATCTGCCAACAGTACCTCTGGTGAAACCCAAGCAACTGAGATTGAAAAGGAGTGCTATGAGCTCGCAGGATCACCGACTAGGCTGTGCGCCACTTGCACTGCCGGCTAACCCAGCAGATCAACCTCATAGCTCAAACTGGTCAGCCCCCGCGCCCCCCTGATGGCTGGGTGTGGGCAGGTCCTCTGGCATGGAGCTGTCCAGCACACCCGTCCCCATTAATGAATTCATCTTCCACTTGGCAATCCGTGCAAACACCTGTGAGCAGCAAGCGTCAGGGGGCAATCCCCACGTTACAGTAGGTCTTCTTTCACAACTTTCAGAAACTTTCAGAGGTACAAGCACTTTCACAACTGTGCATGCACGCACGTAAGAACACATGCATGCATGCCCACTCTCTCTGACTCCGCAGGGGATGCCTTACCTCACTGAGCACGTGGCGAGCACCCTGGCCCTCATCAAGCCGCAGCCCAATGATGTGGCCAGCCTCCGCGATGTAATACTCAAGGTCCGCATCACCAAAGCACTTGTTGGTCAAGTAGGCCAAGCGGTTCTGCAGCAGGGGCACAGCAAGGTTTGGTGTGGTTTTAGGCCAGGTGTAACTGTGCAATGTAGTTCTCTCTCAGCAAAGGTGCAGCTTGGTAGGTGGTTACCAATCATTCTTCAAAAAAAAGGAGTTCTACAGTGCTCTGACTTCCGGGCTGGCACATGAGGAGCAGGGCAGAAGGCAAGTAATGGTTGAAACACCCAGTAGCTCACCTGCTCGCTGGCAAAGCAGTCATCAAGGTCAAACAGCTCAAGGGCGGGGGGTGGGGGCTCTCGGATAGCAGGAGGAAAAACAGCAGGCTGGAGCGGGGGCAAGGGCGTCTCAAACTGCAAGGGCATCATGCAGAAAACAGACTCTCACTTGCATGTCTGTCTTGGGATCAGGCACGTGAGAGACCTAAAATAACGCCAAAGTTTGGTACATGAGCAGCAGTGGCCTGAATGGTGCAGACAAGGTCTGCTGGGAGCTCTATATTGCCCCCAGGCAAGTGGATATCCAAGACACCTTATTCCCAAATGACTGCTTTTAAACAAAGCAAGCTGCACCTGCTCATGCCTTTGCTGCAACCCTACCTGGGGTGGGATGAGGGTGAGAGGGGCCTTCTTGACATGCAGCTTCTCATAAAGCGCAACTGCCTCCGGGATCAGGGAGGTGTCACACTTGTACAAGTTGTTGTCAAACAAGGTCGTCCAGTCTCGCGAGATCTCATCCCCCTCCTGTCGTGTGAAAGAGAGCCTCAACACATTCACCAGTGATCCTCCACGCACCACCTAACTTGCTAGTCTCATTCAATTGATGATGATAAGACAAGCACCTGTCATTGCGGGACGTCAGTCTGAAGCACAAAGCGCTTGTACGAGCCTGCATAAGGCTCTGAAGCAATTTATGTGCTCTGATACTTCACAGTCCATGAATGGCAAGTCCATGAAACCCACCTGCAAGCAGCCTTTGAGTTTGTCCGCTAACGAGGCAGTGTCTGGAAGCAGCTTGTTGGCGCTGATCTCTGGTTGGTCAGAGTCAATGGGGTTCAGGCTTATCTGGGAGCCCTGCACAGACAAGAACCAATAGCAGAGAGTCAGCTGGGAACAGCAGCAAAGGAAAGTAAATGGTAAGTTGACAGAGGGAGCCCAATCCAACTTTCATGGCTCTCTCTGTGAGCAGATACTTTATGGAGGTGTTTTCTTTGGCCTAAGACCAGTGGCCTGTTCCTATCAAGGAACAATGCAGGCACAGAAATGCTGCTCCAGAGCAAACTTCAATTCAGCCAAGGCACAGCGCCAGACACCCACCGGCTTCAGCCACTTGAAAATGAAATCCACAAGCTTTGAGTTCTCTTCCTTGTCGATGTACTTGTCGTCAAACAGCTGCGCTGATCCAAGCACAGCGATGCGGCCAGCGCCTTCCCGGTGCCACAGTGCACCTGTTGCGATCAAATGGAGGGTTTGTTGTTGGTATGCAGGGCAGCAGCCTTAGCAAAGAATCAAGACAGAAGGCCGCAGTTAGAGAAGGAGATACTGCGTGCACTCTCTTGCAGGTTCAGGTGCTTGCTAAATAAATAAGGGCACATTTAATGAAGACAGCCACAGCAAAAACAA
Source organism: Dunaliella sp. M2 (assembly GCA_004335885.1). Classification (NCBI taxonomy): domain Eukaryota; kingdom Viridiplantae; phylum Chlorophyta; class Chlorophyceae; order Chlamydomonadales; family Dunaliellaceae; genus Dunaliella; species Dunaliella sp. M2. The sequence continues at coordinate 15,725 of QFBH01000667.1, read as the reverse complement.
AAGCGATCAAGTGATCAGGATCACCAAGCCACACGTGCGTTTGCTCGTGTATTCTTCTACTCTTGTACTGTGGCAATCTGCACCCCTGCACATCAGCAGCAGCAACAGCGCCACTCCCCAACTCACCGAGTGGCCTGTTCATGGGGTAAGCAATCTTGCCGCTGCTGAGGATGGGCACTGGCTGCGCGCCAGCGCCCGCCACATCTGCCTTGGGTGTTTCAAGGGACAGCGTGGCGCCGTAGGGGTACACGAAGTCTAGGCCCGTGTTGTCAAACGCCTGCTTGGCCTTGGTGGACCGGAAGTCCTCATCTGTGTCCTGCAGGTTCTTGTTGCCCACTGCCGCCAGCACGCCACGGTTGAGGATGCCGTCCGAGATGAACACCTCCTTGGGGTGCAGGTACTTGTAGTGCGTGGTGCGCAGCACAGCATCAGGGTTCACCGACATCCCGAACTCCTCCAGGAAGTAGTTCATGTTGCTGTTGTTGCGCTGGTCGCCGCCCTCGCCCATCAGGACCAGCACCGAGCCACCCGCGCTCACGTAGCGCCGCAGCACTGTGAAGTCATCCTTGGTGTACTTCTCACGTGGGCAGCCAAACACCAGGATCTGGGCGCCCATCAGGTTGTCCTGCCGGAAGTCGTGGGGGGAGTCCATCTTCTCCGGCTTGAACATGGTGCGCAGGCGGCGGAACAGCTGCTTGAAGCCCTGCTTGTGGGTGTGTGTCTCGCCCCTGCAGCCGACAAAGATGAGGCGGCCGCCCTCGGATCCCACATCTTGGGCGCCGGCCTGCAGGGGGACGCAGGAGTCAAAGAGAGCGCATTGAGATTGTTAGTAGCACAGTTAAATGATGTTCCCTTGGTGGGTGAGAGCAGAAGGAGAGGGCGCGGAAGCAGTTGCATGGAGCTTCCCGTGAGCGATGATGGGGGCATTTTGTCATAGGAAAGTCCTTCTGCTTTGGACTGGGATGGTGTTACTTGTGCCCGCGTGCATTAAAATTGTGTGTGTGTGTGTGTGCACGCGTGTGTGCAAGTATGTGTGCACCATGCAGTTGCATTGTGTGTGCGTGCGTGTGCATGTGCGTGCAACTGGAAGGGAGCACAGGTATCCTTGGCAACACGCAAGTGTGTTGGTGCATGCAAGTGTGCGCATATGTGCGTCGTTGGCTCGTGCAGCGATGGACTGCGGTCTGCAATGTTTACTGGCGCAAGCTTATGTGTGATGGCAGTGTATGTGCATGCGTGTGCATATGCGTGTGCACTCATTCATGTAGATGTGCACGTTCATCTGCTGTTCTTTTGCGAGCACAGGAACGCCTGTCGCGCTTTGTGTGTGTGTGCAGGCGCACATGCACTTTGAATGCGCCCGAACCCGAGCATGCGCTGTAGAGCCCCGCATGATTCATGGATACAAGCTGGCACGCGCATACGTGCAGTTGGGGCGCGCATGCAGTGTGTGCACCTCTAAGTACACTCAAGTATGCGCCACACTCACATTCTGGTCCTTGGCCTGGTCCATCCTGTCTCCTGTTGTGTGATGTCTCAGCCTCTCACAGGTTCAGCTAGACTCGCCATTGGGCTGGGCGAACAACAGGCATCTCTCATACGCGGTCACTTGAATTTATTTTGATCTTTTAACAAATAGCAAACATATGCAGCACAGCCTCCCAAAAGGCTTCACACAGAAGCACGCTCAGTTCTCCAGTGTGCAGCGTCCACAGAGCTGCTTGCCACGCAGCGTCACAGGCAGGATGGAGAAAGGCCCAACACAGCGCACGCACTGGAGTACGCTTGTAGCGCGCGCATTCACTCCACAGCCGCACAGCTTGCAAGCCACATCTAGCTTTCTGCGCGCACCAGCAGAGCAGCAGGGCGCACAGCAGGGCTACAGTCCAGAGCACCTCATCATCTTGGTGGGTCTGTGTGTGCAAGCACACTCAAGTGCTCAAGGACTCAAGCGATATGTGTATGTGTGTGTGTGTGTGTGTGTGTTTGTGTGTGTGTGTGTACAGTCCCCTACCAGCTGCGGTGACTGAGTACAGGCACACACACACACACAGGTGAACGGCCTTTATGGCTGCCACGAGAACTGGAACACGATAGTCGGACACATGAGGCAGCAGATGAACCTGGACAAAGTGATCATCCACCCTAGTGAGGCCAACAAGCGCACAGAGACCTACGGTGCGCGTGCTTGGTTGCTTGCGCTGTTTCCTGCTGAACCCCAAGCACCTTGATGCCACCACTCATACTCCCCGCTCCAGAGCAGGTGACAAAGTCAGCTACCGTTGCTCTCACATTTTCATCGAGTGTCTGTTTACAACCCTTTTCCCTGTCCTCAGATGGCATTGACGTGTGTGGCCAGCGCGTGGCAGCAGAGATCACATCTATCGTAAAGGCAAATCCAAGCCTCCGCCGCATCTCCATCATTGGTCACAGCATGGGAGGCCTCGTGGCACGATACGCTACCGGAAGTGAGTCCTGCGGCTGCACTCTTTGGGTTGCTGGAGAACAGAGGATCGATAGGCAAGGAATGCAACAGCTTTCTCTCTCACTTAAGACACCAGACATCCTCTGAACCCTTGCGGCCTCGTCACAATGAGCTGCCATAGCTTTGTAACACACTGCCCCACCATCTGGCAACTTCACCCCTGCAGTTTTGTATGACAAGGAGGCCAGCACGATTGCCAGCCTGCAGCCCAGCCATTTCATCACCATAGCAACCCCACACCTTGGGTGTGATGCCGAGGGGATTGCCCAGGTGAGCCTCCGGCTGGAGTGCTATGCTATAAGTAAGTGAGGTGCAGTTGTACCCTCCTCAGTGAGGAGGGCCAAGAGTACTGCCAAGATGTGATGGAGAAACGCTTCTCAGTGTCACTTAAGCCCAAAGAGAAATAAGGAGCAGCAAATCTGTCGCATGTGCCCGCTACATGCACCAGCCACACTTCACCTCTCTTCCCCACTGGCACATGCTTATGCACAGGTTCCTTTTATTGGTTGGTTCAGCCTTGCTCAGCCAATAAACAAGATCTTCTCACTTGCCTCTGTGCCAGTCTCAAGCCTTTTGTAAGTACGGCTTTGTAATGCTGTTTAGAGGGGTGCCAAGCTCATGTGATGGGCCATGTGGCCTGGAAAACACCTGCAAACCTCCCGTGTTCATGCCCACTGACTCTTTTGTAGAGCCTGCACTCTCGCCTGGCGCTTCTCCTCTTGCACTGACTGCTCTGCAGCACGAAGCCTGTGTGCAAACACGTCTTCATGCACACAGGTTTGGCAGGACAGGAAGGCAGTTCTTTCTCGCAGATGAAGAAGCAGGGCAGCTACCAGGTGAATGAGGCTTGTGGGTTTGCAAAATTTCTCTTTCTCTAGGCATGCACAATGCATCTGACAGATGCTGGCCACGTCAGGTGCATGCAAGCTGATAAGCAGTCCTCATGCCCAGTCACGCATTTGGCGCGTGCTTCCAAACTTCATCTTGCGCCCCCCCCTCTCCCTCAAACCCCCTCCTTTCTTTCCTGTGATTGCACTTGCTTTCTGCAAGCTCTTAGTGCCAGGAGTCATTAATTTGGTGCAGCATTGAGATCAGGTGCAGGAGACACCAGGCAGCAAACTCACAGATCAGCATAGCATGCAGACTGGCACTTGCTCCCTCTTCTCCCAGCTCCATCTGCTGTGCCCTCAACAGGTACCCAAGGCCTGCCCCTGATTTCTCGCATGACCTTGGATTGTCCAGAAAACGGGGAGTACTTTTGGTCTGCTCTATCAGCCTTTGTGAGCAGGACATGCTACGCAAACACCGGTGAGTAGGGGAGCTGATGAGTGCTGTTGTGGCAGCTTGTCTTTGGGAATCACGCCGTAAACGATTGCGTCTTAGATCATCTGAACCTTTCCCCAAATGTTATGGGATTGAACACAAAGTGCAAGTTATTTCCAGGAGCGCAATCATTAAGCGTGCATGTGTTTAATTGGGCACATGTACACGCGCGCGCACACGCACAC
>QFBH01000665.1:19026-29805 GCA_004335885.1 Dunaliella sp. M2 | reverse complement strand
ACACACACACACACACACGAGCCATGTGCCTATGCAGCCCCTCTGCACATAACTGCACCCAGGCACACGCGCCATGCCTCCCATGCAACCGTGGAGGTGCCAGCCAGCAGCAGCCAGCAGCCGAGCCCATTTGGCACTCCTGGAGGCCCTGCTCAAGGTGTGAGCAAGCCTGAAGGATTTAGGAATTTGTTACCTGTACTTTGCCTGTACTTCCTGCACGCATGTGCGTGCAAGTGTGGAGGGTGACCACACCTGCTCAGAGGCCTTATGCCTTTGCTGGATGCCTGCAGTATTTGTGTGACATTGGGCCACAAGCGCGTGCAGGCAATGAGCGTTTCCTCACCTCTTGCCATGCTACCTAGTGTGGTCATCATGCCTGCCATGACGCAACCCCAACCACACTATAGGCAAGTGAGCACAAGTCCACACCCCCCCCCACACACATGCACTCACCAATTTCCACTCACAGGCAAGGGCCCCCAGCACCACAGGGCCAGCAGTGATGCAACACCCTCCACCACTGCTGCCAGCATGGCTCAGCTTCCCTCAAAGCACCACGCATCCCCTGAGCGTAAGCAGCAGCCGCAGCAGCAGCAGCAGCAGCAGCAGCCACAAACCCCCACGCACCCGAGTGCACCTGCAGCCAAGCCCTCTTTTTCCCCTCCTGAGTCTGCCCCACCTATGCGGGGCATGCAGCAGTATCAGCAACAGCAGCAGCAGCAGCAGCCACAGCAGCAGCTGGCGAGAGATAGCGGAGGAGTGCCTGCATCCTATCGGGGCATGCCTAACCTTCCGGCAAGCAGCAGCCACTCACACAAGGAGCACCCTAAGGGCGAGATGGTGAGTGCTTGCTTGGATGGGCAGGGGGGCCCGTTCTTCTCAGTTGCAGGAAACATTCCTTTTCACCGCAGGCTTTCTTGCTCTCACAGGAATCTGTCTAGGCATCCAACATACGTACTCACTGGTTGTTCCAGTTCCTGATTTGCAACTCATTGGACTCTCTCGGAAGAGCCTTAAAAGCTGAAGCTGGTGCTTGCGTCTCTGCACGGAACCTCATGCAGGTTGCCAGCTTCCTGAGCGGTCTCAGCAGGAAGAAGCACAAATACAAAAAGACAGTAGAGCAGGTGAGCTGTGATGCAGGCAAATCATGCTGTGTGCACTTTGGTAGAGCCAGTCAACCCTTATCAGGAGTGCTGGACGATTCCTGCGCAGTTGTTAAAGAGTTAGCTGTTTTAACATGGTGGAACCAAACAGAAGAGAGGAAGAAAGTTGAACTTGTTTAGTTGTCGATGCAAGAGCAAGTGAAGAGGATGGAGACAGCGTCGTATAGCACATTTGAATGTGCAGAATGAGACGCACTCAATGCACTACTCCTGTTCGTGCCACGCAGGACATCACCACCTCAACCCTGCGCTCCTCCTCTGGCCGTAGCATGAACTTTGGGGACAAGATCGAGCACAAGTTTAACAAGTTTGGCGAGCAGATGCGGGACGGCATGGGCCTGGTGCGGGCTGCATGCTTCAGCAGTTTTTTGGCATTCTCTGCTCATGAGTGCCCATTAAAGCCTGAATGGCTTCAGACCCTGCCTTCTGACATGGCATGCTCAGGTGCAGCGTGCCTGCAGCTGATGTGCAAGTTCTTCTGCACACATCAAACCGCCGCTGACTGACTACACTTCTCACCCCTGTTCTTAAGCATGCTTTTTTACCCGTATGTGGCTGAACACCAGGGGAGCAAAGGGAAACTGTCCAAGCTGGGCAAGCTCATTGCGCACAAGGCACCCAAGAGCAGCCCCAAGAAGCCGGATGAGAGGTTTGGTGAGGAGGAGCCCAGCAAGTACTACCAGGTCTCTGACGACAGGTCGCAGGGATTCAGGTGTGTGTGGAACACCTGCTTTTTTTTGGCCAGTTCTGGCCTATTCTGGCTGTTGTTTTAGTGCTAGGTGCACTGCCCAGCATGATGTGCCATGTGTGCAGTTCAAGAGGTCAAAGGCTGTAACCTCCGGAAGGATTCTGCTATTGAGGAATGAGTTTTCTTTGATTGTCGTGCTACCAAGCTCCTTGCACGGCAAGGCAGGAACCTGTCTCGACTTGCTGCTTCATCCTTCCACATCACCTGGAGAAACTGTCTGACAAGCGTCGCAGGTCCGGTGAATGGTCCGAAGAAGCCAATGAGCTGCAAAACCTGCCTCCTGAGTATCGCTCGCAGATTGCCAAGGTAGGTCAAATCCTTAAGCTGTAGCTTTCTAGTAGACCAAAAATGTTACGGGTTAAAAAGCCTCTGCAGTTCTGTGCGGCCTTGGAGGTGCCTTGTGCCAGGTCTCTCTGTGAGCACTCACCCTTATGCCTTGCGTTGATGCTGCGCCAGCTCCAGTGCAGCGCATGATGGACCTTTGTTACCTGCCACAACACATGTGCTGCACCTGTGGCTGCAGGACCCTGACATGATGGAAGCATTCTTAAACGCCTCTGCTGATGTTGTGGGACAGCAGCCAGCCGAGCAGGTGTGAATTGAAGTTTGTAGAGTTCCTTTTTGAGATTGGAAAGGTGGCACTAGTGGAATGAGGAGGAAGGCTCAATGCCAAAATGCGTGGAGTCAAGATGTGGGAGTGAGTAAACCAGAGTGGGAGAGCCAAAGATCACTTGGTTCAACTATTACCATTGTTGAGCAAGAAGAAGTGTCCTCTGACTCTGACTGCACTTATTTCCAGCACCCCCTTTCTTCTCGTCACAAACTGCAGGAGCAAACTGGCTCCCCCACACCCCCCCATGCCCCCAACTCCCAGCCCCTCCCCACTCTTCCTGAGCACTCTCAGCATCGACACACAGCCTCTACTATGTCTACTGACCAAGGGCAGGGGGAGAGCACGAGCCAGTCCCCCTCCCGCGCTCACTCTGGCAATGCTCAAGAGGACGCTGAACAGCCAAGTGACAACAAGAATGCAGGTGGGGCAGGTGCATTCTTGCCTTGTTGGCGCACATTAGTGCGGGAGTAAAAGTGGACAAGCAGATGTGCTCGTCTTATGTGCACATTCGGCTTGCGCTTAGGCCCCTGGCAAAGCTTGCGCTCTCTGACAGAGCAAGCACTCAGCCCGTAGCTTCACCTGTGCACACGCGTACAACAGTCTTCAGCTTGCTCTGTCTCCACCTGCGTGGTTTTATTCACGCTTTCTTGCAGGCCCATTTGCACAGCAGGAGCAGCAGCAGCAGCAGCAGCAACCTTTACAGCACTCTCAAGAGCAGCCGACCCAGCAGCCGCCCATCGCAGAGCAGCGGCAGCCCTCCCTGGGAGTCCCCAAACGGAAGTCATCTGCCAAGACAAGAGCAGAGCAAAAGGCTGAGGAGGGTATCAGCATAGCATTCGAGGTGAGTGAGCTAAAAGCCAAACCTGTGTGTGCCCAGAGCAGGGATGCTTCCCTCCCTGCACCTCCACTACACAAGGATGGCAACTACCACATCATTGGTAGGTTTACAAAGCCTGTAGGAGAACGATGTGGGAATCTCGCTGTCAAACTCCTTGTCTTCACTGCCCACTGCCCCAGGAATTCGAAGCCCAGCCTGCACGCAACGGAGTGTACTGCCAGATACTCGGAGAGCAAGTGGAGGTCCAAGCAGAGAAGGGCACCAGGGTGTGTGTCATCAGGACGCTGCTTGTCATGCATTCCTTGAGCACCTTTGTGTTAATAATAGACCCTGTCCTGCCTTGCTCCTGGCGCCATGCCCAAATTCACTGTTTGTTCTAGAGCTTCCTGTGTTATATGTTGTGCACATTTCTTGGCAAAGCACTGCACCTAATCAAGCTGCCACCCACGCCTGCCACAGGTCCCTGATGTGAACGTCAAGGAGCTGATGCTTGAAATCGAGCTTGTGGCAGACACGCTGCTGGAGTGGACACCTGCAGAGGGCTGGAGGGTGAGGTTGAGAAGAGGAACTTGCCTAGTAGCTAATTGCGAGCCTAGCTTATCACTTTACTCCCCGAGCATTCGCATGTGTGCTCCTGTCCACCATGAAACATCATATACTTGCTAACGCATGCAGGAGGGGCGTCCCGTGAATCTGAAAGTGCTGCAGCTGGAGCACAAGATGCGCGGCAACCTCATGAACCTGCCCCCCACAGCCATTAAGTGAGTCAGAGTACCGTCAAGCACAGGGCATGCGTGCTTGAATGTTGGTAGGCATGTCAGGGCTGCGGCTGGCATTCACCTACACTCAAGTCTCCTCACACTGCTGCTCAAGCTTGCAAAATGCATTTTCATTGTGGTTTTTTCCTTTTCCTCAAGTACACTGATGCAAGCGACCTTGCCCTCGTCTCTCTCTCTGCCTGCAGGGGCCTGCTACACCTGTTCCTGCCCTCCTACCTAGGCAAGACCATTGTAGCATCGCTGCCACCCGAGCTCGGGCACTATGTGGTGGAGGCCAATGAGGATGTGCACGTGAGCAGAGATCCATTGACTGCTGTTCCTTTCTACGAGCTGTTGGTTTTTGCTGTGCAGGGAGCCTGATTGCTCACAAGAAAGAGTGGTTAGTGGTTATTAGTGAGCTTTTCTGACAAGAGCGCTAACTGATTCCTTGTGCCCACACTCTGCAGCTGAGCGGTGAGCTGAGGATATTCGGACAAGCCTTGGGCACATATATGGCAGACGTGTTCACACCTGTGGGTGGCCCAACAGCTGAGACGCTGGCTGGGGGTGTCGCTATGTCATCCGCTTGGGATGCCTTTGGGGTGCTTCTGTTGCAGTTGCACCCTTGCACTACAGCTGGCTTGCCTGAAAAGCATGAACGGTGTGTGTGCAAATGGCGTGGCGCTGCAGGTGATGAGTGAAGCTGTGTCCAAGAAGAAGCAGCAGCAACAGCAGCAGGCGTCAGCGCGTGCCAGAGGCTTGCTGGGCCTCACTGAGGCACACGCACAGGTGAGACCTGTGAAAGCTGTTTTCTGAATGCTACTCATGTGTTAAAATCTTCCTTCTTGAATGCACAATGCTAACATGCACATGTTGGCATGCAGTTATACATGGACAGTCACACACACACACACACACACACACACACACACACACTTGTACTACACACACACACCTGAGTGCAGTCTGTGAACCGCGTGTTCAGCGCGCTGTCCAGCCTGCTGCCCAACCAGGGCCTGGCCATCAAGGAAGCCAACAAGCACGCACCTGTTGGCAGTGTGGCCTCCATCTGCCAGCTGTGCCGCTTCTACCTCACCTACCGCAGCAGCCGCTACTGGGCCCCCCTGTGTGCCCTGTGGAACAGAGCCTTCCAGGTGAGCATGCGGGCGGTTTGAGCTCCTTGTTGTGCCGAGCAAGCCCGCTCAGCACGCCTGTAGCTGTACCGTTGCTGACTTGCTCAGGGTGTTTATGGCAAAAATTGAGGGTGCAGGAGCCTAGGGGCAAGGAGCTCAGCTGGTGCTCACATGAACCCTGACGGTCCTGCTCAAGAGCACGTGTAATAACTGGCCAATCACAGGCTGCTCTCCAGTACTACGGGGTGCCAGAGTCAGAGCGCTTCTCGTTCTCCCACTTCATGGATGTGCGCGTGGCTCGGCTTGTCCGCAAGCCTGTGCGCGTGTCCTTCATGATCGACCGGCTGAAGGTGTGTTGTGCGTGCTGTGATGCGCATCACCTGTATGCAGCCCCAGCCTGCAAGCCTGCCACACTACCCACAGGCTCATGTAAGGCTGCTCACCTTTCATGGGGAGGGAGGCGAGCATTGTGCCATGTCAGTCTGAAGGGGCCTGTGCTTGTGCCGACCGCAACCTGTGTAGGAAAGCAGACTGAGACAGCTGTGGGCACCCCGTGCCTGGCAATTGAGCTTGAGAGGCCTGTTTGACCTAAACAAGCCGTGACTGCCTGCTTGCTCTCACAGATGGGTGTGGACATCGATGCGGTGCTCAACTCGCTCAAGGAGCTGTTTGCACGCCTGGCCAAGGACTACCACAGGCGCAGCTTAGGGTGAGTGAGCTACACCTGTGCATGCATGCTACTGCCTGGTTGCAGATGGCTCAGCCATGATGACACCTTTCTTGTATGCGCCCGCACTCGCACGCCCACAAGCTAGCGCACATGCACTAGCACATTGCTTGCATGTGCATGCACTAGCACATAATTGTGGTTGCAACATGCGTGCGTGCACACAGGCACCCAGCGCTGCATGATGAGAATGGGCCTGTGGCACCGCGAGAGCCCCTGGAGGTGCAACTGGAGAATTTGGAGCTGTGGCACGCATCCATGCTGTCAGGCCTGCGCTCCTTCAAGGCGCGCTTCCGCGCTGCCAGCTGCACGCTCATGGCGATGGCGGACAAGGACGTGAGTGTGGCTGCGTGCTTGATGTTGTGCGCACACAGTGGCGCTGCTGTGCCATGGGCTGGGAGTGAGGTGCATGCCTGCAGGGTGCATGGCTGAGACATGGATCTGTGTACGCTGCTCGTAAGCCTGCAGCATGCTCTTCATTCTACAGCATCTCCACACTTCGAACACTCATTGCAGCTGCACTGCCCGCTCCCTCGCTGCAGGAATTCCAATTTGGGGCAGAGAACGCAGCCTATGACGGCCCGCTGCACTTCAGGTGCGCGCATGCTCATGTGTTAAGCTGTGCTCAGATGGATCCAGGTTTGTTTCACGATGAAGTTGGTGAGAGCTGCAGACATGGCGTTCGTTCCCTTGCCGTGTGAACATGTGACTCACCATGTGCATGTCAAAAAAACTTGCTGCTCTGCAGCATGCCCATGAACTTCAGCCTGGACCCGGAGAACAGCTTCACCATGGATGTGAGGCTGCCTGATCAGAAGGCAACCATGAACAGCGTCACTGCCATCATCCAGGTGAGTGGGGAAGAACGCGTCCTTGCCCTCGCCCCCTTCTGCCTCTGTTTGTTGCTGTTGGCTGGCATCATCTTCATTTCCTCTTGAGTGCCCAGTGCACTGCTGGCGTCTGTAAAGGGAGCGCTCAAAACTCAAATAAAAATGAAATGGTCACGTCCTCGCAGTGCTACGTCACAGGACATGCTGTTCGACATGTCCAGTGCTCAAAACTCATCAAATCAGAATGAAATGACCGTATCCTCACAATGCCACATCACAGGACATGCTGTTTGACATGTCCAGCTCGATTGAGCAGCAGGACCAGCCGGAGAGCAGCGAGGAGGGCACGCCCAAAGGCGGGCCTGAGGGCGAGGCAGCAGGTGTGTGTGAGGTCGTTGGAGTTGGTCAGGATGTTGCCTGTGATCTTCCAAGTTTGTGCGTGAGGCGCTTATTTTGGAGATGTCGTAGCCGTGCTGGTCCACCCTGCAGCACTTGCAGTGCTTTGTGCGAGTATATCAGCGAGCCTGCAAACAGTCAGGGTCACCCTGTCTGCATCCACGTTTCACACACACACACACACAGGCCTGGTGCAGAAGTGGCAGGAGCTGGTGGCGGTCTCGGATCCCAAGGCCATCGCTGCTGCAGCCGCTGCCATTGCAAAGCTGGCGGGCGGGGAGTTCAAGTCAGATGGCGTGGCAGCCAATGCTGCGGCAGCCACGATGGCGGCTACCAGTGGTGCAGAAAAGTAAGAGAAGGATAAAGAGTATGGGTGCACAAGTGTGCATGTGCCTGCCTAAGTTGGCTTCTGCTTGCTTTGTTCATTCACCTTTCTTCCTCACGCAAGCATGAGTGGCGTGCCTTGAACCCCCTCCCCCCTCTGTTTGTTTTTGATTTTGCAGGGCTGCAAAATCGGCATCTGGCAAGAAGGGCCCCTCGCCCACTGCTCTCCTTGTCGTGAAGAACCCCGTGGTGGGCCAGCTGCTGGCTCGCAGGTGAGCACTTTTTCCGACACCCCTTCAGCTTCTCTTCTTTTGCCCATTTTCTTCTTGCAGCAATCAGGGCTGTTGGTAAAGCAAAGGGCGGACTAATAGCTTGTTCCCCTGTTAAGATAGAAGATTCACACTACTTCACGCACCACCCTCCAGGATGAACTTCTCCCTCAAGCTGGATGAGGAGAGGCTGGCTGCCCTGCTGGCCAGCAACCCTCAGGCCGGGCATGATGGCAAGCTCCTGGGGCTGTTGATGGCGTGCTATGGGGGTGGGTGCAGTCTGTCTGAGCAGTGTGCTGGGCACAGCTAGGATGTGACAGGCAGAGGGAACTCCTGGTGCAGGCATCACCTGAAACGCATGTTGTGCTGGGCTTTTCAATGCATGTGTTTGATCCTAGGCCTGCTTCCTTGCACTCCAGATCTGTTCACCACGGCGCTGGATGTGGGCTGGTCAGAGTCGGACTCAGCGAATATGCCTGTGCCTGGCAGCGCGCAGCCAAAGTGCATGCTGAAGGTAAGGTGCATGGCTTAGAACACGTTTGCAGCAAAGACAGGAGTCATGCATGTTTTGAGTGTCAATGTGCTGTTGCATCATGCATGCCTGCATGCAGGCCATTTGCATGGATGCTGCAAAATGGCAATCTTTCTCCCTCCTTTGGAACCTCGCAACACTTGTGTGTGCAGGTGGCAAACAACAAGGTGACCAGGGCGACTGCGACGGTGGACAGCCTCATGTTCCAGAGCATTGTCTCACCTGGGAAGGCAGTCAAGTAAGTGGCCACTGTGCAAGCACCTGCTTCTCCTCACTTGTCTGTGGCATGCCAGCATGTAAGCAAGTATCAGCATCTGGTGTTTGACATGCAGACAGACTTCTGCACCAGCATTCCAGCAGCCTTGCTGTGAAGTTGACTCGCTCCACACACACCTGTAGGTAGGATTTCACTGAGCATCCCCTCCTCACCTGCCCCTCTCACTGTGCAGGATGATAGAGCAGCTCGTCCTCCCCGCCATGCAGCGCTTCTATCTTAAAGAGAGCTCGCAGGTGTGTGAGCGCTGTGTGTGCATGTGCATAATTGGTTGTTATTGGCCTGCTCTAAGCCCAAAAGATCCCAGAATTGGCCCCTGCAAGCTCATGTATTTGGCAACCTCTGCTTTTTCGCAGATTTTCAGATGAAGAGCTGTGATCTGGGTAGCCTGTATCTGTGCTACAGTGTGTACGCACAGCCTCAGGCCTCCTCCTGTGTGTGCACGCTGACTGCAGATCCGTTGGTGGTCCAAGGTGTTTGAGCAGCTGTACGAGTACTTTGGCAAGGAAGCACTGGATGCGCTCATGTGTGTGTCCGCGAGAGCAGAGGTCGTGCGGCACCCAGAGCCAAAGCCCTCCAGCGTGAGTGACTTGATGTCTGTGCTCTTTCCATTCTGCTGTTCAGTGACTGCCTGCGCCTTTGTTGGTGGCAGTGTGGCACTTGCTTCAGTCCCGCTCAGTGCCCAGCGCACTGTCCAGTTGTCCTTGAGGGGTCCGGCAGGTGTGGATACCCATGCATAGCAACAGCACGCTATCATGCTCACTTTGAACCTGTACTGTTTCCCTGCTCCACGCAGAAACTGCAAGCTGCGCGAGAGGAGCACCAGGTGAGCAAGGGCTTGTATGGATGTATATATTCACATGCAAGATTATTTGTCTCAATCAAACTTGGAGATAGTTATCACAAGCCTTCTTTGGGCAAAGTTACATTGCTCACCACGTCTCTGTAAGCCCTTGTATCAGACATTTGAGCCCAACTTCCCCATGGCGCTCTCTGTGTGCGTGCAGAGACAGCAGGCAGGGCAGCAGGGTGCCCCTCAAAACTTCCAGGATCGCACAGCTGAGGGGCTCGAGAGCTGGGTGGCTGGCTCAAAGCTGCGTGTCGTTCTTGCAGGTGAGAGTTGGAAATTATGTGTTGAGGCACTGTGTGTGGGTGATGTAGATAGGTGCTTCTTGCAGCTAGGAGGGCATGGGGCTCAAGCAGGTAATGCGGTCCACTGTGGAGATTCATTGCCCACCTTAACAAGGCAGCCAGTTGAAGTTCCAATCAGGCATGCTGCACCTCCTTGACACTGTCTGGCTCCTTGCAACTCAACGCAGGCGGCTCCACGCTGGCAGAGGAGCCTCCCTCAGCCACCAGCAGTGCACTGGGCAGCATCGTGACGCAGGTGCAGGGCACGCCCAGTCTCCTGGGCCAAATAGCACCCATCTACATCGTCAACGACGTCAACCTGCTCACGCTCATGGACACCGTGAAGCTGCTGATGGAGAGCAGCTCCGGGTGATGTGTGTTTGTGGGAAAAGCGGGGCCTGGAGCAGGTTGCTTGCGGTGAGCTCCTCCTTGGAGTTCGACACACTAGTATATAAGACAGTAGTATAGGCGAGGCCTGCCACTGCCGTATATGGCCACATACGATTTTGTAGGGTAAAGTGTCTGAAAACATTGCATGGATGGCGGTTTGTCATGTGTCTTTGTACAGCAGTTGTCGTGGACTCTGTGATCTGAAAGTTGCTGTATTCTGCACTTGTTCGTTTGTGCAATCCCCTGTAGACAGGGGTAGCCACTGGTGTGAACTGAGTGCACTTCTTGTGATTAAAGACTCATCCGAAACTTACACATTGAGACTCCAAATTGAGAGGTAGAGGAAGCATGAGGGCTGGGCTTCATGGGCTGGGCAGGGTTTCAAGACAGCTTTCAGCAGGCAGCAGGCTCTCACTAGTCACAATGCTGGTGCCAGGTCTTACCTGGACGCCTGCTGGTCTGTAGAGTGACTGCTGAGGCATGCATGCCCCTGAACAGGGGGTGAGTGGTGGTGGAATTGGTGCAAGTTGTGGTGGTGCCCCCGCCCCTGTCCTGCGCTTGTGTTTGTGGCTGCTCCCCCCCCCCCTGGCCATGGCCTTGAGCAGGAAGCCCCTGTTTACCCCTGTCACAGGCCTTGGCAAAGTCGAGGAAAG